>JADBJO010000029.1:735696-743196 GCA_016801955.1 Conus betulinus | reverse complement strand
AAAACAGAGAGATATCAAAAAAAGAAAGAAGGAATGTTAGAAAAACAACATGATAGCTATAAAGAAAAGCAAGGAGAAAAAAGAAAGGACGATTGTCAGAAAAAAGCAACAGTGAGGAAAAAGAAAGAAAGCAATGCAGTCACAGAGAGAGAGAGAGAGAGAGAGAGAGAGAGAGAGAGAGAGAGAGAGAGAGAGAGAGAGAGTGATAACAGTCGTAAAGTTGAGAGGAAAAAGGGGGAGACTGTCGGACGAAAGAAAGAAAGACAGACAGAAACAAAGTCAACATTCCGAACAAAAGAAAGGACGTAGGGTCAGAATGAAAGAAAAAAAAAAAAGAAAGAAGTAGATCAGAAAGAAAAGAAAGGAGTCAGAAGAAAAAAATAAAGGAAGAAGAAAGAAAGAAAAGAAAGAAAGAAAGAAAGAAAGGGGAAACGTTCAGAAAAACGACAGGAAGAAAAAGTCAGAAAGAAGAAAGAAGTTGGCAAGGAGCACAATGAGAGAGAGAGAGAGAGAGAGAGAGAGAGAGAGAGAGAGAGAGAGAGATGAGAGAGAGAGAGAGAATGACAAGGAGATAGACAAACAAAGAAAAGAGACAAAGGCACAGAAAAGTCGAAACTTTTCATTCCGATTGAAGCCCAAGCCTCTTACTGAACCGAAACGCACACATCACCAGTAAATCACACAGAGAGAGAGAGAGAGAGAGAGAGAGAGAGAGAGAGAGAGAGAGAGAGAGAGAGAGAGAGAGAGTCGCAAGGGGCCATATACAAATCAGATAAATCAACCATTAGCCTTCTAAATAATTCAAACGGAAAGCAACAGCATCCCACTCCGTGATAATACGCAGCAACACGAGGGAAAGAACGGGCGACTGTCAGAAAAAAAACGAAAGAGAGAAAGAAAGACGAGAAGACAGGTAGGGGCGGAAGAAAGAACGACAGTGAGACAGGCAGACAGACAGACAGACAGACAGACAGAAACAAAGAAAGACATTGCAGGAAAACGGAAACAAAACACACAACAAAAAGACAAAGACAGAGAAATTGCCAGCGACAGAACGAACAAACCCAGCCAACCAGCCAAAACAAAGCACCAGAAAAAGAAAAACTGTGACGGCATTAAAAAAAAAATGATTAAAAGAGCATCAAGCGCACACACACAATATTAAAAAGAAATAAAATAAACACACCACACACACACACACACACACACACACACACAGTCAACTCACACGTGTTGTTACTCGTCACCAACAGATCGTCACAACCACGCAACACGCACCACTGACGAGAGAGAGACTATTGGTACGTCGTCCAAAAAAAGCGCCGATCATGACTCGCCTAGATGACACACACTCACACACACAACGCCCAGCTGCTGCCGCTGTCGCCGCGACAAACAAACTAAACTAGTTGCACACACTGGGTGAGAGAGAGACAGACAGAGGAGGAGGAAGAGGAGGAGGAGGAGGGGAGAAAACCCGGCGTTGGGAACAAACTGCCACCCGAACTACCTGCGCAGTAAGAGCGTCTATAGACGAGAGTTATTGGCTTGGAGAGTCCCCCCCCCCCCCCCCCCCCCCCCCCCCCCCCCCCCCCCCCTCCCGCAAACAGACGTACAAGTAGGGCCACAGACCGCGCGAACAGAGAGGCACACACACACACACACACACACACACAGAGGGACGGGGTGAGGGCGGACGCGTGTGCGTGGCGCGCGCGTAACATGCCCATCCTCTCTCTCTCTCTCTCTCTCTCTCTCTCTCTCTCTCTCTCTCTCTCTCTCTCTCTCCACGTGCGGTACTGCTTTGTTGGCAAGCAAAGTCCCCCACCGCTACCTTCGCCAAATCTCCTCCCCACCCTCCCCCCCTCCTTTCCCTGTTTCTCTCTATCCTGTCCCCCCCTGCCCCTCCCCCCCCCCCCCCCCCTGCCCGATCTCCCTCTCCTCCCCTCCGTTCTCTCGTTACCCCGCTTTCCCACACCTGCCCCGGCCCCCATACACGTTAGAAAAAAAATCCACTCCCTCCCCCCCCCCCAATACCACCTCCATCTACCCTCAACCCCGACCGCACGCCCCCCCCCCCCCCCCCCCCCGTCCCGTTTCCCACCTTCTCCACTCCCCCCCCCCCCTTACCCACCACCACCTACTACAGCTGGCTCAGTGTGTGCGTGCGTGGCGACAGCAGTTGGATAAAATAGTTGACCCCCTCCCTCCCCTTCTCTCTCCTCCATCTCCTCCCCCTCCCCTGCCCTCCCCTCCCCCCCCCACCCCCCCCTTCGTTACAATGACGGAAAGGGCTTGCACAGTGGACAAGTTACGTGCGTCACACTGGGAACGGGTCAATTATTTCACAAACGTCTGTGTGTGTCCGCACACCCCCCCCCACTCTCTCCCCCCCCCATCCTGTCCTCCCCTATCCCCTCCCCCTACCCTTACTCCTCCCCCCCCCCCCCTACCCCTCTTAGCGACCAACAAGACACGCAGCGCACACCCCACATACACAAACAGGTTCGGTTCTCTGCTATCGTTTTCTCCATCGATTGGCGTCAACTTTCTGGGGCAGGACGAGAGATGACGGAGGGGGGGGGGGGGGGGGGGGGTGTGCCCAGGGTGGTGGTGGAGGGGGGGAGGGGGACGGTGGGAGGGGGGACGGTCGTGTTATATCAGATGGACGATGTCCAACACACACACACACACACACACACACACACACACACACACACACACACACACACACACACACATGCACACACACACACACACACACACACACACACACACACACACATACACACACACACACAAGATTGGTGTCCCCGGCCAGCACAGTGTTCCATATCTGTGAACGTTTGATTGTACTCTTAGGAAAATAAAAAAAAAATAAAAAAATATTAAAAAAAAAAAAAATATATATATATATATATATATATATATGTTGTGAAAACACCGATAGAGGGTATAGTAGAGAGACATTTGTAAGCGCATGTGCCCCGCCTTCTCTTTTAACCCCATCCTCCTCTAGCTCCTCTCCCACATCGACCGTCTCCTTCTCCACCCTTCAACACACACACACACACACACACACACACACACACAGAGAGAGAGAGAGAGAGAGAGAGAGAGAGAGAGAGAGAGAGAGAGAGAGAGAGATGGTTTACTGCGTATATGCCTGTGGTCCGTTTCAATTTTGACAGTGTTTTTCCAGTATATGATGAGGGAAAGGAAGCCTCTGTTTAAGTGTGTGTGTGTGTGTGTGTGTGTGTGTGTGTGTGTGTGTGTGTGTGTGTGTGTGTGTGTGAGAGAGAGAGAGAGAGAGAGAGAGAGAGAGAGAGAGAGAGAGAGAACTACACACAGAAAAGAGAGACTTTTTTTACGTATGACTTGTTTGCAAATGCCGAAAGCATGGCTGTCCTGAACTGCAAAGGCTGGTTATATTATTCAACAGTAACATACTTTTTTCCGTTTATATCCTGATAGTGTAGCAGTATATAAACAAAGGTTCCATTTGAGAATCACAAATGGACATGACAATTCAGTTTGATTTTTATGGCACGGAGCTTATGCACGTTCCATTGTGAGACACAATTAGTCACACACCGTTTTTTTTTTTTTTCTTTTTTATTTATGCTATCAACAATTCCTCCTTCTTTTGCTGTACTCTCGGACTTTCCCCGAAGCTCTCCTTGTCTCTATTTGTGTATAAAGAAGCAATGGCTGATGTTCATGTGTTCTTCTTTTCAGAAAAAAAAACCCAAAAACCTTATAGCATTCTTTAGCAAACGATGAAATGACATCTCTAACATTCTAAAAACCGGTATTGTATGCTTTAAACCACATACAAGTTAACATACGGTGGAAAAACAACTCACTGTAAATCATCACGTTATTCGCTCGTATACTAACATTGAAGAATACTTTTGAGGTAAATTAATGAACTTTTTTCGACTATATCAAGATTCCTACGATGCCTCAAACTTCGACTCTCTAACTGAGCTTTGACTGGACTTGAGCGTCAAAACGTTTTCAAGAAATATAGCCTGCGATTTGTCTGCAAACTTCAAAATGTTAACGGCTCACACGTTTTCGTAAAGCGTTTGATTAATGTGTTAAAACAGCGTAGTAGAAAATATGACTCACCGATGTTCATAGAAATGAATAACTGACTCTGTCCACGATACCATTCCTCAGCTCAGAGATGCAGACATCATTTTAAAAGAGAACAACATTTGACTTGCCTAAGTTTACAATCAAGCCAAGCCGTTTCGCTGTCCTGCAATACACTTGCGATAGGACAGAGACAGAACGAACGAAAGAACGAACGAACGAAATGATTTATTGACTTAAAGCGGTACAGCATCCTCAGCAATACGGTTCGTTCGACCCTATTAAACTGAACTCGGTACATGTTCGTCTGACATGGAAACCATGACAAAACTTGTCCCTTTTTTTTTTCAAACACAGTTCTGACATTCCGTTTGCGGCGTGGGGTCTTGAGCCCAGGCTGTCATCCCGGGTAGAACAGGATCAGGCCGTGTGGCGTCTCCAGCGTCCGCGCAGCACGTGCTTGGGTGTCAACATGTTGTGTCCTGTCAATATGTTTTCCTCGGCGGAGACCGGTCAGTTTTGTCCGTTCCTCTGTAACATGTGCCTGTCATCTTGTTTAACAAACCAGAATGAGCAATCACTGTCGTCAGGCGTAATGGAAACTCCAACACCAGATCGTCCCATTCACAGAGTAATATGCTCCCGATTCACTTGAACGATCGAGAGCAACTTTTCCAAAGGACTTGTTTCTGCTCTTGTCTCTTAATCGTCTCAGAACAGATTTGTCGGTCAGAGTGGCAACGTAACTTTTAACAACACTTGTGCTCAATCCTGCCACGAGGCTTTCATAGACCGGTTCGATGTCCGTGTCAGCTGGTGGACAGAGGACAGAGCTATCGATGTACTCACTTGTACGTCCAGTTTCAGCACTATCGCTCAGGCGCAAGGTATCATGCTCCGATCTTACTGGATCATCCAAGCTAACCGCATGACTTGAGTGTGTAGCCACAGTGTGCTCCGTTTCTGGGTCATGTTCACACAGGTTTTCAAGTTTTGCTTCGGTCGAAGACTGAGTGTTCAAAACAGTTACAGTGACTTCTTCACGTTGTCCACTTGCCTGCCTCTCTTGCTGCTGTCGGGCTCTCTGCTGATCACGTCGGATCTGGCTGGGACGATTCTTCCTGAGCTGCGGTTCAAGACAGGATCCGCCATGTTTATTGACACCGGGGGGGGGCCGTACTCACATGTCGTCGCTAACGGGAAAGGGACATACTTACCTCGTTGTAAGCTAGCTCGAAGGTCCGTTACTTGCGGATCCATAAATCGAGAGTAAACCTTTAATCTCGTGGTTTGCAGTGGGTGAGGGGGTGGGTAACCTCAAGGCAGGAGTCTGGAAAGTGGCGGGCTTGAGGCGCAAGACAACCACAGTGTTGCCACCTTCTCCTGCAACTTTCCAGCTGGTGCCGTTATTGTCCGTCAGCAGGGCGCTCAGGGCCGCCTCCACAGCTACTGGCAGTCCAGAAACTGGCATGTTTGCGATGAAATTCGTCAATATAACCGCGGATGAATCAGTGTGCACCCTGTTGCTTCTGCTCACGTCACGTGAGAGAGAGAGAGTATGCATGTGATTGAGTGTGTAGTAGTAGTAGTAGTAGTAGTAGTATAGTAGTAGGCCTAATAGTAGTAGTAACAGAAGTAGTTCTTTTGTTTTACGTTTGCTCACAAAATTTTGATATAAGATTCTCTCTCTCTCTCTCTCTCTCTCTCTCTCTGTGTGTGTGTGTGTGTGTGTGTGTGTGTGTGTGTGTGTGTGTGTGTGTGTGTGTGTGCACGTGCGTCTGTGTCTGTGTCTGTGTTTAGTTCAAACTAAGTGAATTAAGTTTATTGTTTTATCAAGCTGTGACGCGAGGGAAAGTTTGTTCACATTCCTCAAATAATTTAACATGGCGACGAATCGTGGCTCGACCTGAAGTGAATGAATTTCACGTGTTTTGAGTAGATGCATAGGGAAACTGTCTTCTGATTGGATCACACGTTGACGTTGACGTTCTCTCTCTCTCTCTCTCTCTCTCTCTCTCTCTCTCTCTCTCTCTCTCTCTCTCTCACACACACACACACACACACACACACACACGCACGCGCGCGCGAGCGTACTCACACACACACATACATACGCGCACGCACGCACGCACACACACACACACACACACACACACACATGTACATGCACTTCTCCAGAGAAAATGGTGTACATATACCACAACGTTGCCCGTAGTGAAATGGAACTACACTCTTCACCTTCAATTCTGTTATAGGCCTCCATTTCCTAGTTTCATAAAAGTGTGCTGCACGTGACAAATAAAAACTAACCTACTACATCACAGAAGCATGATATTTGTGAGAACAAATTCAAATAAATCGATTTATCTCATAGATGAGAAGTGTCTCTAATGATCGCTTGTCGTTCTTACCGTGACTGTACTTATAAGACCATGATAAAAAAAAAAAAAAAAACCGTGCTCTTTTAACATTAAGTGAACGCAAGAAAAGCAAAATAGGAAACAAAAAAAATATAGCAATTAAAAGTAAACTATCGACCAGACTGAGAATTTTGACAACAATCACATTCAAGCATCAAACTGTACCCCGGAAATCAGTTTTATCGAACGATTTAACCATCGCTCTATTAAACAGATCAATTCTATATTAAAGCAAGACACAACGTTATTTACACATCACTTAGGGAACTTTCGACCAACGAATTAAATCGACACGAAAACGACAACCTGCGTCTGTTCACTGGAGAAGAGGTATGGTCATTTCAGACGTGTTTATCACCAATGAAAAAAGGGAAAGGAAATAGCGTTATCTTCCACAAAAGTCAGCATGAAAATAGTGTTATCTTCTACAACAGTCAGCATGAAAATAGTGTTATCTTCTACAACAGTCAGCCTATGAAATGACGGCCGAGGTATGGCTGTCAATGATTTGTTTCTGTTGAGTGGGCACTGAGCGAAACTGACGACATTGTTCTGATAGGGCTGGGCCTGGTGTCGCTTGCGCGGGAGAGCTATGGTACGATAATATATCACTGGGTCCCACTGGGTATAGTACGTATCTGCCTGCCAGAAGTAATGGGGTCTGTCAGTCTGTCTGTCTGTCTGTCTGTCTGTCTGTCTCTCTCTCTCTCTCTCTCTCTCTCTCTCTCTCTCGCTCTCTCTCTCTCTCTCTCTCTCTCTCTCTCTCTCTCTCTCTCTCTCTCTCTCTCACACACACACACACACACACACACACAAACACAATTAGGCGCGCGACGCGCTAAAAATATCGCAGCGTTCGTAAACAAAACCTTTTTGGGTTTTATGTGATTCTTTTTACTCTCATTAAATAAAAAAAAAAAAAAAGAAAGACAAATCCAGCGTCATGCAATTTTCCCCCAGTGAAACGGGTCAACAGCCT
>JADBJO010000029.1:723196-730696 GCA_016801955.1 Conus betulinus | reverse complement strand
TACTATGATTGTTGTTGCTCATGTCACTGGTGGAGAGAGAGGGTGATGGTAATGATTGTTAGTATGGTTACTATGATTGTTTTGCTTTTATTGTCTCTCCCACTCCCATCTCATTTCACCACCAAGTCCCCTCCTCTTCCCACCCTTTACTTTCCACCCTCCACACCCTCACCCTTTCCTCCTATCCCCCCCCCCCCCCCAGTTTTTTTTTTTTTTCTGCCCTCCAACAAGTCCCCTTCCACCCCCCATCCTCCAGTGAACTCCTTTTTTTCCAGAACTTGGTTCTAAGTGAAACTCCTTTCTAGTGAACTTTTTTTCAGCGACACAACAACAGTAATCTTCAGTGTTAGGTTTGTCAGTTGGCCAGTGTGGCTTGAGAAAGGTTGAAATAACCCGAAATATTGCCATTATCTCATGGGTGTTTTGTAGCTTCTATTTTTCGTCTTCCAAACATTTAACATTTGTAAGTAGAATAATAGAAACAGGAATTGTAACAATAAACCAAATTACATCTTAACTGTACTGAGAATAAAATCTCTCTCTCTCTCTCTCTCTCTCTCTCTCTCTCTCTCTCTCTCTCTCTCTCTCTCACGCACACACACACACATATCACACACACACACACACTCTCTCTCTCACACACACACACACACACACACACACACACACACACACACAAAAACCGCCCCCTCCCTACACACACTCAAAAACTTATCCACACAAAAAATGTATAGACGTACGCAGAACATGCACTCACCTATAAACAAAACCAAACTCTCTCTCTCTCTCTCTCTCTCTCTCCTCTCTCTCTCTCTCTCTCTCTCTCTCTCTCTCTCTCTCTCTCTCTGCGCGCGCGCACAACCTATGCAAGAATGTTGTAAATGGAATGATGCGGCCTAGTACACGTGGGAGTCGGACAGCTATGTCATGTAACAAATTCTTTGCTCTACGTGTACATCAGACCACTACACCAAAAAAAAAACAAAAAAAAAAATCCGTTAGAAAATATCTGCCAAGTGGATGAGACTTGATCAGATTTACAGCCAAACTGGCTAGCCTCCACCCATTTTCTGGGTTGGGACAAAAACACTATGCAATGTTAAAGGTGCCAAAAGAAGTTGGGGGCAAAAAAAAGTCAGAAGTAAGCTCTGGAAGTAAAAGTAAAAAAAAAAAAAGGAAATTCGTTGGTGGTGGTGTCGAATGTCACTAAGAAAGTGAGGAGTGGAATGGAAAGGGTTAATAAGACAGGTGGTGTGAGAGAGAGGAAGGGAGAGGGGCGTGGTTTACACTACATGCCCCACTACAACACCATCCCCGCTCCCAACGGTAAATGCATCCTAAGGGGGGAGTAACTCGATCCAAGCTTGGGGTGAAGGAAATCAGTCTCTCCTGACTGTGACCTCATTCACTTCACTGGGAGGCGGGTCAGACTGAAACCAGGTTATCACCCCCCAAAACCCCGAGGCGACGACACTGAGGTTTGATAGTTGGCTTCGTGTGGTCTTCGACTGAGGAGAATGTGGGGCTGACCGCCCATCGCTGAAATTGTGTTTGTGTGTGTGTGTGTGTGTGTGTGTGTGTTGAGTGTGTGTGTGTGTGAGTGTGTGTGTGTGAGAGAGAGAGAGAGAGAGAGAGAGAGAGAGACAGACAGAGAGACAGAGAGAGAGAAGGGATTGGGTGGGGAATGGGAGTGGGGAAGAGATGGGGTGCCTGAAGCAGAATGTTCGATTCCAAGGGTGTATCAAACTGAATCATTATTCCAGACACACAGCGGCGTCCAGTCCAAGTGTGTGAAAAGTGTGCAGGTAGCGCTGGCCATGGAACCGAAGCGTGACCTGCTCCTGCTCTGTGCTATGGACTACAACTTGGGAGAGGGCCAAACACTTTGGGAGAGGCCAACACACTTTGTCTGAGGTTGACAAAAATGGTGAAGAAAAGCAGTGTGTGTGTGGTGTGTGTGTGTGGGTGTGTGTGTGGGGGGGGTGGGGGGGGTGAGAGGAAGAGAGAGAGAAAAAAAAGAATGTGGTGGAAGAAAGGGATGGGAGGGGGGAAGGGTATCAGGAGAGAGAGATGACGACGATGATGATGATGATGATGATGATGATGATGATGATGATGATGATGACGACAGTGGTGGTGGTGGTGGTGGTGGTGGTGGTAGGGGGGGGGGGGGTGGAGGATATGGCGCTGGGAAGTCCGAAAAGACAATCGCTGGTGACAGTTTAGTTCATTGTGCTCATCATCCCCAGTAGATTCTGTCTTTTGATCTTGAAGACTGTCTAGCTTAGCCGCTGCATGGGCTGAAACTGAATTAAATGTCTCTTGACCGAACTAAAATCAAAGTAACTATGAAATGAGGCAGGGGACAGTAAACAATAAACAACAAACAAACAGGGTAGCTCTTGCTCCCACAAGAAAACAAATACATGCCCATAGCTCCAAACGAATGCTGCCTACGACACCGAATCGCCTGGCAGATATGGCAGCACAAAGCACACAGACCAAACAAGAAACATCCCCCAAACCAAAGACATGTGAGCGACAAAAGCGGCAAACCCAATCCTTCACATTTACAAGTCAAGCGAAAAAATAGGGGAAATAAACTCTCTTAAGGTATTACGGATGATCATTATTTATTGATAATTCATTGTGTCCAACAGTATTCTCATGCTCATTTAAACAATACATAAACTGTTCAGATGATGTTGAAAAGAAAGCATATTCCCAATCATCATGGAAGAGACCAATCATTTTTTTTTATTGATATATTTATTCGATTTTCAATTACGTTTCCATTACATGGGATTCATCATGTGCAAATTATGAAGTTGATATATCGTGTCACATTGCACAAACGTGCCATGAACTGGCTCTAAAATAAACTTCTTTAAACCGCTGGTGATTACTGGGGAAGCTCATATTATACATTTTTGAGCTAAATCTGGAATCTAATAAAGCAGTAATGACGCGAAGACCCGCCCGCGTAAATGCACGCCGTTTATTAATGGACCCTTCCCCTGTAAATATCAACAGACAATTACACAAAATGACCCCTGTTAGAGCCCGTGCCCATCCAATCCTGTGTACAAGGCGGTTCACTCTGGAACAATCTAGCACAATATTTCCAGGAAATGAATAGCTAAATATCTCTCTCTCTCTCTCTCTGTTTGTCATTAATGAAGGCGTGTCTGTTGAATTAAAACTAACAGACAACGCTTATCATCGCTAGTTCAGGAAATGCGACCTTACTTTCATATTCCACAATATAAATGAATATCATATGATATATATATATATATATATATATATATATATATATATATATATATATATGTATATGGTATTTTAATATCTATATATATATTATATATATTCTTGATATATATCTATATATATATATATATATATATATATATATATATATATAATTGTGTCTTATTTCTGCCCCGACCGGCTCCTACCCCAGAGTTGAGTTTGCTGCGGCAGACTCAGTTGGGAAGACTGGGACCACACAGTCGAGTTTCATCCACTTAATGGATGCGTTTCTGAGAGTGTTGCTCAAATTTCCTGACCAACACTGCAGGTGCCTGTATCTCTCGGGCCTGGTTGACGCTAGGATATATTATGAAAGGAAGCGTAGAGTACAGCCCTGTCATGTAGTCTCAGACCGAAATGGAAATCCGTAGCATCATCTTAATCATCCTCATTCTCATCGATCAGCATAAAAAAAAAATGTCTCAAATTCTGTGGCCCTTCATGCCCTGCTCTCATGGTGACCTCAGTTTCGATTTCCTCTCCAAGTCTGTGGCCTTGGTTTGGTTCCGTCGGGGTCACCGGTATCGGCGAGTCCATGGGGGCTGTCGTTGGATGGACGTGGTGGCGCCCTCCGGAGGGAGAGCTCACTCACTCACGCCGGCTCCGCGACTAAGCAATTATTGTCGTCAGTAGGGGCTTAGTAGGTGGGTGTCCTGCGTATGTTAGATCAGAACAGGCGCCACTGAACCACCGAAGTGACTCGGCAAGCAGCAGTGCAGTGTCTCCTCCGGTGGGTTGCCTCTTGATGACTTGACATTGACTGCTCCCTGTGGATTGTCGGTGCCGGGGCTGCGGCGGGCCCGACCGGTTTGTGGCTGTGGACGGGGTGTCGGAATGAGCGGCGTGGGTGCACTGCCTCTGAGGTGGCACAGAGGTTGGGACAGCAAAAAAAAAAAAAAAAAAAAAAAAAAAAAAAAAAAAAAAAAAAAAAAAAAAAAAAAAAAAATCTTCATCTACTGTATCATGCACTTCACTAAATCTAAGAAAATAACTAAAAGCAGCAACGTCTACAGAAACCAATATGCTTGCATTGACTCGTTTGATGTTATCACATAGCAATCTCTCAAACATCCATCCCTATACTCTTTTTTTTTCTGTGTGGCCTTCTTGATTGCGGTCTCACTCTCATTAATGCGAGTCTCTCTCTCTCTCTCTCTCTCTCTCTCTCTCTGTAAAGAAACTTGAGATGATGCACCACACACACACACATCATGCACGTATGTTTTCACTAAATCTAAGAATATTTTCACACGTATTTTCACTTAAATTCTAAGAATAACACAAAAGCACAAAGCACACGTTCTACAGAACCAATATGCTTGCAAATTGACTCGTTTGATGTTATCACATAGCAATGTTGTTATCAAACAGCCATCCCTATACAGACATGCAGTATCATAATAGAGTATGGTTTGTTTTTTTTTCTGTGTGGCCTTCTTGATTGCGGTGCACACACTCTTCCTGAATTACCAGCGAGTTGCCTTTTTAGGATAAACAATCTTCAACGTCTCTCTCTCTCTCTCTCTCTCTCTCTCTCTCTGCCTCCGTCTCTCTCTGCCTCTGTCTGTCTGTTTGTCTGTCTGTCTGTCCACACACACACACACACAACACACACACACACACACACACACACACACACACACACACGGACCACACACACACGACACACACACACACACACACACACACACACACACACACACACAAACACATACATATACACGTGCGCGCGCGAGTGCGAAAGATAGAGAATGATCACTATGAAGTAAATACTTATTTTCATTTAAATTTTAAAGACAGATGGTCACAGAACTTACATTACAGACACTTTTTAGACAGTCACGCAGCACCCAACCGTCTGTCCTCGGCCCTGCGCAACAAGGTAGAGGTCCTGCGACCAGCCCAGTCCTTGATGCTGTCCCTCCAGACTTCATCAGTCTGCCTCTTCCCGCGTCTCCTGAAAGACCAGACCTCCATCAGCCTGCCTCTTCCCGCACCCCCTGAAAGACCAGACCTCCATCAGCCTGCCTCTTCCCGCGTCTCCTGAAAGACCAGACCTCCATCAGCCTGCCCAGGCCCCGCGTCTCCTGAAAGACCAGACCTCCATCAGCCTGCCTCTTCCCCGCACCCCCTGAAAGATGTCGATGAGTCTTGAACGGGAAGTGATAGCCACATTCTAGCCAGCACCAAACGTACGGCGTGTAAATACTGAGTGGAGAGTTGTTGGCCTGCCGGTGTGGAAGTGCAGATTTGTTGCTTGACCAGGGACAGTGGGAGGGGGATGAACGTGACCAGGGACAGTGGGAGGGGGATGAACGTGACCAGGGACAGTGGGAGGGGGATGAACGTGACCAGGCACAGTGGGAGGGGGATGAACGTGACCAGGGACAGTGGGAGGGGGATGAACGTGACCAGGGACAGTGGGAGGGGGATGAACGTGACCAGGGACAGTGGGAGGGGGATGAACGTGACCAGGCACAGTGGGAGGGGGATGAACAATCGTGACCAGGCACAGTGGGAGGGGGGGGAACGTGACCAGGCACAGTGGCAGGGGGATGAACGTGACCAGGCACAGTGGGAGGGGGATGAACGTGACCAGGGACAGTG
Source organism: Conus betulinus (assembly GCA_016801955.1). Classification (NCBI taxonomy): domain Eukaryota; kingdom Metazoa; phylum Mollusca; class Gastropoda; order Neogastropoda; family Conidae; genus Conus; species Conus betulinus. Next base: position 724,774 of record JADBJO010000029.1, on the reverse strand, counting down.
GGGAGGGGGATGAACAATCGTGACCAGGCACAGTGGGAGGGGGATGAACGTGACCAGGCACAGTGGGAGGGGGGATGATCGTGACCAGGGACAGTGGGAGGGGGATGAACAATCGTGACCAGGCACAGTGGGAGGGGGATGAACGTGACCAGGCACAGTGGGAGGGGGATGAACAATCGTGACCAGGGACAGTGGGAGGGGGATGAACGTGACCAGGCACAGTGGGAGGGGGATGAACGTGACCAGGCACAGTGGGAGGGGGATGAACGTGACCAGGGACAGTGGGAGGGGGATGAACAATCGTGACCAGGGACAGTGGGAGGGGGATGAACAATCGTGACCAGGGACAGTGGGAGGGGGATGAACGTGACCAGGGACAGTGGGAGGGGGATGAACAATCGTGACCAGGGACAGTGGGAGGGGGATGAACAATCGTGACCAGGGACAGTGGGAGGGGGATGAACGTGGACCAGGGGACAGTGGGAGGGGGGGATGAACAATCGTGACCAGGGACAGTGGGGGGGATGATGAACAATCGTGACCAGGGACAGTGGGAGGGGGATGAACGTGACCAGGCACAGTGGGAGGGGGATGAACGTGACCAGGCACAGTGGGAGGGGGATGAACGTGACCAGGGACAGTGGGAGGGGGATGAACAATCGACCAGGACACAGTGGGAGGGGGATGAACAATCGTGACCAGGGACAGTGGGAGGGGGGATGAACGTGACCAGGGACAGTGGGAGGGGGATGAACAATCGTGACCAGGGACAGTGGGAGGGGGATGAACGTGACCAGGGACAGTGGGAGGGGGATGAACGTGACCAGGCACAGTGGGAGGGGGATGAACGTGACCAGGGACAGTGGGAGGGGGATGAACGTGACCAGGAACAGTGGGAGGGGGATGAACGTGACCAGGGACAGTGGGAGGGGGATGAACGTGACCAGGGACAGTGGGAGGGGGATGAACGTGACCAGGGACAGTGGGAGGGGGATGAACAAACGTGACCAGGCACAGTGGGAGAGGAATGAACGTGACCAGGCACAGTGGGAGGGGGATGAACGTGACCAGGAACAGTGGGAGGGGGATGAACGTGACCAGGAACAGTGGGAGGGGGGATGAACGTGACCAGGCACAGTGGGAGAGGGATGAACGTGACCAGGGACAGTGGGAGGGGGATGAACGTGACCAGGAACAGTGGGAGGGGGATGAACGTCACCAGGAACAGTGGGAGGGGGATGAACGTGACCAGGCACAGTGGGAGGGGGATGAACGTGACCAGGCACAGTGGGAGAGGGGATGAACGTGACCAGGGACAGTGGGAGGGGGATGAAACGTGACCAGGAGTGGGAGGGGGATGAACAACGTGACCAGGGACAGTGGGAGGGGGATGAACGTGACCAGGAACAGTGGGAGGGGGATGAACAACCGTGACCAGGGACAGTGGGAGGGGATGAACGTGACCAGGCACAGTGGGAGGGGGATGAACAACACCGTGACCAGGGACAGTGGGAGGGGGATGAACGTGACCAGGCACAGTGGGAGGGGGATGATGACGTGACCAGGCACAGTGGGAGG
>JADBJO010000029.1:708196-715696 GCA_016801955.1 Conus betulinus | reverse complement strand
TCAGTGGTCAAAAGCACAGATGAAATGTGAAATACTCGGACATCGTACACCGCTGTATAAAGCTGACTTATTAACAGAAGAAGAAAGATACCTATCATTATGGATTTCTGTTACGTTCTGTATTTTTGACTGCTCAGTGCACATGACTGAACAGATTCGAATGTACTGTTCTTCAATCTGTGACAAAAGGTATATATTTGTGCTCGGAAATAACTTGCCAGCGACGTAGAAAAATGGGGTATTATGATACATCTAATAGTCAAACAGATGTTGAGGACATTTTCTTTCTTTTCGTTGTTTGTTTGTTTTCCTGGTTCTATTTATCTCATTGTCAGTCAGCTTTTGACAGTGATTTTTTTTTCCCACAAACAGTACAGCACAATGACAATGTTTGCAACAGAATATCAACAGTCTACAACTGAGTATACTTCAAACTTCCCTTCTTACGTCATATGTACGACGTGACGTTTGTTGAGGCTGTACAAGAACTTGATAAAGCCAACAAAAAGGTTTATGGAATGTTGACACTTTTTTTTTTAGACACATCTTTTTCTCCCCGCCACCTGCCACTGTGCTCCGACAAGTCAATCCAGAATACACCACACTTTGATCCAAAGATGGAGACAAGGGTGTTCTAAGTTCTTTCTGTTCGTCGTTCCTTCCTTTTTTTTCTGGTGACCCACTGCCTGTGATCATCATCCGAATTGTAGTAGTTTAGTTGCAAAGTGAGACGACTGCAGGCGGAGATTTAAACAGATGGTTCAACGCCCATCTTGCGCCGAATTCAATGAGACAAGTGATTGCTCGTTCCTCATGTTCGTTGTCCTGAGAGTTGTTTCTCTTGCCAGAAGAAGACCTATGAGGTCGAAGCGCATCGTGCTTTGTGTTGTGATTCGTTTATTCATGTTTGGCGGATACAGTACATAAAATGTGTGTGTGTGTGTGTGTGTGTGTGTGTGTGTGTGTGTGTGTTTAAGGTTCATCCGTATTTTAATCTTGTCCACAGGCACGGCTTTGTCCTCCTGAGGATGCTCCTCCTCCTGTTCTTCCTCCGTGCTTCTGAAGAAACGTTGATGGTGACGGAGGTGTGGGGATGGGACAGAGCTGGGCTGGAGAGAAGGGGAGATGGGGGGGGGGGGGGGGGTTATAAAAATGGCAGGATGGGAAAGGAACGTAGGGGACAAGAGGCACCGGTTCAGAGATCAAAGATGCTGAGAGAAAACTTCAAGAAGAAAGACAGCAGAATTTGATGGCTGTTCCTGTTTCGTGAGCTATTTCCCCGAATCTGTAGAAAAAGAGGGGTGCGGTGTGAGGGGAGGGGGGGGGAGGGGGCATACAAATAAGCAAAATGGTCACATGCTGCCTTAATGCCTTCAGAAAAGATTCCTTCGTGCGAGATGACCATTACTGGAGCTTCAACATTAGAGGGAACGGAGGGGGAGGGAGGCAGACGAGCCGTGACGGAGGAGAGATCGAAAATGACGAAAGGACGGGGGTTCGCAGCACGGGGTTAAGCTTGCAGCGTGGAATAAAACCGCAGGGAAACCGACCACACGCCACAGTTCGCATTTTGCTCTAGATCATTGAATAGATCCATTAAAGCGTTTTGAGGCCTGGCATAAGTTTGAGCCAGCGTTTGATGTTATACTGGTCTTTGATCAAAAGAACAATACCCCCCAACCAATCATTTCATTTAGGGTTGTTTTTTTTTTAATTTTTTTTTGAGGGGGGGGGGGGGGTTCCAAGATTACATCATTTACAATCCTCAAATATGTGACCTTACCCCACAGTTGAATCGTTGCGGCAGGTGGTTCCCCCCAATACTCCCCTGCCTTTCGTTCTGATCACTCTGCTTGGAACCATTTGGCATGTGCCTTGAAGTGAAGGGCACATGAAAGAAAGGAAGATCGATCAACTTTCAGACACAAATAAACATTCTCCAAAACAGTTTAATTGGGCCTGCCCAGAGATATAAAATCGAATTGTTTAATGCTAAAGTCCACAACAAACTGAACCCATTTTCATGCTGCATGGAACAACTATAGGCCAACGATTCTTTAAGAAAACATTTCTTTAAGATCTTGATGTAATACGCATTTCCATATGCCCAGTCTTCTTTCTTTCACAACCTCCCTCTGGAATGGAGGGAGTGAGGAAGAGGAGAGGAGAAGCAATAAGCTGTTAAATCTCGCAAAAGTGTCACTCTTTTTTTTCCCCAACTTTTTTTTTCCCCTGTTGTCTAAATTCATGTACGTATCTATGTTTATCTTGTTTGCTTGTTTGTTTGGTTGGCTGGGATTTTTTTTTTTTTTTTTTTTTTTTGTTCCTTCTTGAAAAAAAATTCTTGTGGACATATGCTATTAACTGTTTATACAGAAATGATGCTAATGTACGTAGGACTTGGCGCACTGTCCTCTTTATGCGCGTTTGTAATCTCTATATTGTTTGATTAAAAATGTGAAAACCGAAAAAGAAAAAATAATAATTGGGCCTGCCTATAAATAGTCGACACGTTAAGCAAGGCGTTGGCGCATGGATTTTTTGGTGTGCAGTCACAGAGAGGGCTGGACGAGGCTTGAGGAAGAGCAAGGTAAGGTAATGTTGCTTATAGCCCAGCGACTGCAAAGGGCCATATCAGGGCTCTCACCACGTTAAAATCAACTCACAAGTTATAAAAAAAAAAAAAAAAAAAAAAAAAAAAAAAAAAAAAACACCCTTTCACACATCGCTTTAATACATCTCTCTAAAAACGTCTCAGAAACTTCGTTCAAAATCTTTATTCCATAAAATCTTAGATCCGATGAAAAATGTTAATCACTTTCAAGAATTCAAAGATCGCATCAGGCGGAACATCTCTGAACAAGATTTTCATGGAATCTGCTGTAAATGTTTGTGTCTCACATCATGCAAGTCCCAACACTCTAAAACAATATGTTTCATTGTCAGCAAAGGAAATGGAAGGGAAGGAAGGGGCTGCACCTGAGGGATGTGAGTGTGTGTGTGTGTGTGCGTGTGTGCGTGTGTGTGTGTGTGTGACTGAATGAAGGATACCCAAGTGCGTGAGAAAGTATAATAATACGTAGAGAGGATGATGGATGTTACGGTCAGAATGAACAACTAGGATAGAGGGGAAGGCAGTCAGACAGACAAGGGCGAGGACTCCTAAACAGAGAACCATGGGGATAGTGTCCTAGGCGAGTAAAAACAGACCACAGAGAGAGAGAGAGAGAGAGAGAGAGAGAGAGAGAGAGAGAGAGAGAGAGAGAGAGAGATGATAAAAGAAGAAAAACTAAAACACATAAACACACACACACACACACACACACACACACACACACACACACACACACACACACACACATACACACACACGCATGCATGCATACACGCACACACATACACGCACGCACGCACGCATACACATTCACACACGCACTAGCACTAACACACACACACACACACAGATACACCACATACCACACAAGCACACACACACACACCACACGAGCACGCACGCACACACACACACACACACACACACAAAAGCGCGCGCACGCACGCACGCACGCACGCACGCACACACACACACACACACACACACACACACACACGCACACACACACATGCACACACACACACACACAAAGAAACGCACGCGCGCAAACACGCATATAACACATAAAACAACGCGCGCGCACACACACACACACACACACACACACACACACACACACACACACACACACACACACACCACTAACGCTCGCTGTCTGCCATGCAATTCCTCCAGCAACTGTTTCCTTGATTGAAACCGCCAATGTCTTTGCGTGTGTGTGTGTGTGCACGACCGGGACAGGGGAGGGGGGTGGGGGTAGGGGATGTACAACGGGAGGTAAAAAAAAAAACTATGGGAGATCATAAGTATCAGAAGATCTATGCCATTTTTGGGGGGTGGGGTGGGGTGGGGGGAGCTCGTTATCATGCAGAGAGTCATCACACACCTCATGGTGCCGGAGTCTTAGTGTTCAAATCATTGTTTGCCTTTGAGTGTCTCAGAGGTGGGGTTTTTTTTTTTTTAATTGTTCTTTTCCCTTTACCCAATCCTCACCCACCCCTCAATCATATCCACAGGTTATTGCTTCCAGTAGTCACACAGTCAGCACGTTCAGCTGCGGAGCTAGTGATCATGAATTCAACCCTCTCTCAGGGTCAGATTTTCATGGCTTGAACCCCTCTTCAGCCCCCCAAACCCAGCAGCATGAAAGGGGGGCATTTGATTCATTTGATTCAGATCAGGGAAAGAAAAAGCGGCAGAATGAACAGAATGTGGTAATGTGGTACCTTCCACAATGTGGTGCCCCAGACACAGTGAGCCTCTGACAATTCACATGCTGCTAGTATCACAATGCTGTAGGACTTTACCCTTAAAACATTCGTATCTGGTCTCTCGAGGAAGACGGGCGAAAGCGGAGCTTTCGGCTACCATCCGGCAGCCTTCCTCAGCACCTTTACCCTTAACCTTTAATCTTCCTCCCAACACTCTATCTCCATGCCTGGTCGCTCTCCTGCACTGGATCGTGTGGTATGTTGGTGTTTTTTTTTTTTTTTTCAGATCAGATGATAAATGAATACAATGTGCGCTATCCTCGCTATAAAAGACACCATGGACAAGAAAGGGTTGTTCGTTCCTGGCAGAAGTCTCCAGAAAAATACAGAAGCAAGAAGATCAGCAGCTTGCAGACGAAGGCAGGCGGTGCTACACTGTAGTTACTCTATGCTACACCGTTGTTACACTCACTTTGCGCTACACTGTTGTTACGCTCAGTCTATGCTACACCATAGTTACGCTCACTCTACGCGACACCATAGTTACGCTGACTCTATGCTACACCATAGTTACGCTCACTCTTTGCTACACCATAGTTACGCTGATACCACCACCATCCACACCCACACACACACCGCCCCCATTTCCTGTCTGTCCCCCTCTCTCTTCCTCCCTCCCCTCTCCCCTTTAACCAACAAAACCGAATATCACTGAATTAAGCTCTGACCATCAACTGTGTGAGCTGTACACTGCCTGCCTGTCTTCAACACTGCCTTTAATCGTCCTGCTCCTGAAGAAGGGTCTACAGCATGAAACGTGGTGTTCCCTTCTCGAAAGGTTCCTGTATTTCTAAGCCACTTTTCTCCCATTTGAAGCACACAGTGATTCAAACGAAGCTCAGTCAAAAACTTCGCTGCTTAACCTTTCTTTCTCAGTTTTGTCTCTTCTGTCAGGCTACGCAGTTCACTGATCTAGGTGAGCTTCTTTCTGTTAGAATGAATTAACTAGTTGTACTGTTAACGTATTGACAGATAGATAGATAGATAGATAGATAGATAGATAGATAGATAGATAGATAGATGATGGATGGATGGATGGATGGATGATGGATAGATAGATAGATAGATAGATAGATAGATAGATATAGATAGATAGATAGATAGATAGAAAGTGTGCAGAAATACAAACAACACAGCATCAGGATTTTTTCTGTCTTACCATGAAGAAATGGCATGTCTGAACTTTTGATCCAAGCAACTTTCCATACTGAAATAAGTGTCTGTCTCGTGTTTCGTCCGTTGACCTCTGGGACACGCGCGTGCAGTCGAACCATTACCACAGACATAGACTGCAAGGGTTCCTGCGTCCTGCCATTGTAGCTTAGTTTGTTCTCTAAAAGATTGTGTCAGTCCCGCATGGTACCTAATGGCTCTGCACAACAAAGCAACGATTTGAAACTCTAAGACTGCCTCTCCCTCCCTCCTCTCTCTCTCTCTCTCTCTTCTTATTTCAAGAAGAAAACAACAAATATGAATCACAGGCATAATGTTTGAAGATATGTGTTTCCTGTGACTGACAAAAGAAATAGTTATACATTTTTGGACGAAAATGTCTGGCTGTTCATTACGGCTTTGTGACTCTGATAGTTACTAGCGCACTTCGTGTTATATAGATCTTTGATACTTTAATTTTGAAATTCTGCAACACATTCAAGTTTAGAAGAGATTGTCAAGCCCTCTTGCATTTGCTTCGCCCATATCTGGCCGCTATGTTTGTCTCCCCTGGTGTTCGTTATGGCCGCAACCGGCTGCATGTGAGGTGTAACTTTCCCTCACACACTGCGACCTTGTTTTCAGTGAAGGCTGTCCAAAATAAATGGGCGTCCCTGAGAGGTGTCCAATGAAATCTTAACAGTAGTACGGGGTGTGGGAAACGATTCATTCACACAGACTAGGGTCGTAAACTGACCGCAATCCACTGATTTCTCAAAAAAATACGAATACTAGGAGCAGTTGTGGGTTGGAAAAATGCAAATGCAAAAGGACAAAATTATGAAATATTAAATTGTATATAAAATATGTTTATTTTTTCACCTCCTTCCCCCTCCCCCCACACCCCCACCCCCCAATTCCTTACCCGACGCCGGTTTCTTGGTTCCCTTCCCCACTCCCATTTCCATTTGTTACCTCCACGCATTGTGGCCAAAAACGGCCGACGTACATCAAAATTCTGAATTCTCTCTTCTTATGAGATTGCATGCATGTGTCATCAAACTGCTTCCTCTGAAATAAATTAATTTAAACACTGATGCTCACACAGCACGGACACACCGCCTTGTTAATTCCAGTCAGAGCTTAATGAGCTATTTATGATGTAAAGAATTAGTTGTAGAATTGCACCACCTCTTTGACTGCCTGTTTACAAAACTTACATGGACAGAGAAATGTATACACACCCACTGTGCCAGTAACCCCGACTGGATTTCCAGCATTCTAGTCTAATTGCAGGTGTTGCAACATACAGAAATACGTATGCCATAATAGTGAAAACTTCTGTAACAAATACTAAGTTCGATAACTCAATGATATTTCATTTAATGAGCAGGGTTGAACTGACAGAGATTACCACTAATGATAGACATGAAAAGAAGAAAAAAAAAAACACCCGAAGGTGCTGGGGAGGACCCAGAGAAGCACTGTCTTCACCTGCCTTTAGAGCAGTCCTGTACCACCCTTGGAGGCCTGCGCTGTGTTGACGATGGGTACAGGCACGCGCAGGACACTCCATTAAGATATCAAGGGACATAACTGCTCCTGAAAAGAGTTAAATCTACAGGAAGCAACTCATAACAGCCTTAAAATAGCATCCCCATGGGTGTACCAGCCCGTATTTCATGACTGCAGAGCCCACCGGCAATAGACACCACCCTCCAGCTGTCGAGCACACCCCACAGACCCAAGCACCCCTGCCCACGGACAGATGAAGACAGTGCCACTCCAGACACAGCCAAGCTTTCGCCATACGGTCTTTATGTGCCCTCAAGAGAGAATCCAAAGTTGTGGTCCTTCCCACTGTCAACAGGACTTTCCCTGCGGTCAGTGGGTCTTTCCTCACCGTCACTGGACCTTTCTCCAGGGTCCTTTCATTTTGGTTTCAAAATTTATCTATGCACA
>JADBJO010000029.1:695696-698196 GCA_016801955.1 Conus betulinus | reverse complement strand
GTTCCAGCTGAGTTATCATTATCGTCATCATTTACTACTTTTTTTTCTTCTTGCTTTCGTGTTAAAGCTTTGTTATTATTATTATTATCACAATTTGTTTTCTTCAATTTGTTTTCTTCTTGCTTTGGGTGTTACAGCTTTGTTGTTATTATCATTATCATTAATATTTTTCTGGCTTTCATGCTCCTGCAATGCTGTTTTCCTCCTTTTTTTCTACGGGCAGTTGACAGGCAGCAGAGAACGCTGCAGCTAGCAGCAAAGAACAGGGATCAGGTCGATTCCTCCTTGGTTTGCCGGAATCGCTGACCCGCTCTCTTCCTAATGGTCCGAGTTCTAATCTTGTCCACAGGCATGGATGGCTATTGTCCTGAGGATGCTCTCCCCCTTCTTCTCCCTCCATTGATTTGAAGAGAGCGGCGGGGGGAGGTGGAGGGGGTGGAGATAGAAGGAAGCAAACGGTGGAAGAAGGAAAGGAGGAGGAGCAGGAGAAATAGAAATAGGAGGAGGAGGAGGAGGAGGTAGGACGATGCTGATGAAGAGCTGCAGGAGCCATATCTCTGCCAAAGATCAAAGACTCCGGATGAAAAGATCAGGAAGACGAAGAGTGACATGTGACAGTGTTTCCACAGTTATTGTCCTTGTTGTTTCCAGAGTTATTGTCCTTGAATCCCGGGCCATTTTTTACGGTCTGCTCCAACACGACCAGGTAAGGTGGTTTCTCGTTCTCTGTTTATCTTACTTGGTTTTGCCTGAAAGAAGATCCAAGAAGTCGAAATGCATTGTGTCATGTCCTGTACCTTGTTTGTCTATGTCCTTGGCGGTAACTAACCCCTTTTTCTTTCTAAATGTTGCTGAAATCCCCGTCAAAAACAAAAACAAAAATAAACAAAAAAAAAAAAAAAAACAAAAAAACCGGAGGGGGTCACAAACAAAATCGTCACGATTCCCTTCAATCAAATCCTATCGTAACACCTTTGGAACAGGTACCTTCGTGTCAAAACACCATCAGATGTGCTTCAGACGCAGAAGGGGAGGGGGGGGAGGGGGGGGGGGGGGGGGGGGGGGGGGTCTATATGTAGGAGCGTTAAAACACACGCGGTCAAGGGAAGGGGGCGAACCCAAGAGAAGTGGACACCACAAAGCTGGGAAAGAGAGTATGGAAAAGAAGGTGGGGGTGGAAGAAGAGGGGGAAGGGGAGGAGGGTGTCTCTGAAAGGGGGGGTCCTAGTGTACGAGGAGTACAAGAATCCATTAAGACGATAATGAATAGTATAGTCATAATACATGAGAGAGAGAGAGAGAGAGAGAGAGAGAGAGAGAGAGAGAGAGAGAGAGAGAGAGAGATGAGATGAGATGAGATGATGCAGAGATCCAGAGGACATCAACTGGGTGCTAAAAAGAGAAATTTTAAAGCAAGAAGTCACACACACATACAAACGCGCGCGCGCGCGCGCACACACACATACAAACGCGCATGCGCGCGCGCTCGCACACACACACACACCCACACACACACACACACATGCACGCGCCCAACACACACTCACGCCCGCGCGCACACACACACACACACACACACACACCACACACACACTCACATGCACTATTTCTCGCACGCAGTTTTGTTGACACACGCACCTACGCACGCCGCGCTATGCCTTGGTTGACACACACACATTCTGTCACACACACACGGGGGTCATGGTTTGATTCTTGCACGGGGGTCATGGTCTGTCTGTAACACTATTCTGTCCTGTTTGTTTTGTTGATCAAAATTGATCAGTTTTGGTTGTCACTCAGGGGTCATGGTTTGCGTCTGTCTATGGCATGGTTTGATTCTGTCGGGGGTCATGGTTTGATTCTGTCAGGGGTCATGGTTTGATTCTGTCAGGGTCGGGGGTTCACCGATATCGGCAATTTCTTGGGGACTCCATTGGACAGACGTGGTGGCGCCTTCCGGAGGGAGAACTCGCTCACCCCCGCCGGCTCCACGACTGAGCAATTATTTCTGACGTCAAGAGGGGGCTTAATAAGTGGTGTCCTGCGCATGTTGGATCAGAACAGGCACTACTGTACACCAACAAAGTGACTTCGGCGGCAGTGCAGTGTCTCCTCCAGTGGCTTGCCTGTTGACGACTTGACACAGATTGTTCCCTGTGGGTTGCCGGTGCCGGGGCTGTGGCAGGCCGGGCCGGGCTGTGGCTGTGGACGATGGCCTCGGATTGAGCGGTGTGGATGCAATGACGCTGAGGTGGTACAGATGTGACAGCTACCAAAAAATAAAAAAATAAAAAAAATAAAAAAAAAAAAAAAGTGGAATTTGTTCATTCATGGAAGATGAGCCAATTGTAATGCAATGGCGATTTTAAAAAAAAGAGAAAAAGAAAAAGAAAAAAATAAAAGAAACAAACCAATAAAAAAGACGGAAAACATTTTCCTTTTTTTTCTGTCAGTGAAAAGGAGCACTTGAAGCATCAAAAGGAAACGAGAGAGAGAGAGAG
>JADBJO010000029.1:685696-690696 GCA_016801955.1 Conus betulinus | reverse complement strand
CTTTTGTACTAAAAAGACAGGAAAAAGAAAGAACGTCGGAGAAAAAGGTGGAGGCTGGAGAACTCACTGTAAGAAAAATCCCAACTCAAAAGATAAACCGAAAAAAACTAACACAGAAAGCTAAAGGACAAGGAACGGAACAAAGAGCCCACATTAAGAAACGACGATGGAGTCAAAAGGTTCTATCACAGGTTTCTTTAGAGCGCAGAAGTGAAGGAATCTGCCCTTCATCAACACAAAACTATGTCAGATACCACTTGATCATCAGTGAGGACATGAACTGGAAGTCCAGTTTGGTTCTTTTAGTACTCGAAATGTGAACAAAATAACATAACAAAAAAAAAAAAGGGGGGGGGGGGGGGGGGGGGGGGGGGGGGGGGGGGGGGGGCAGACATTGTACGGTTTTTTAATATACCTGCGTCTTTCCCTTTCATAACTGGCGCAACAAAAACGACACTAACAACAACAAAAAATAAAAAACTTCAAACAAAACAGAACACCACCCCCCCCTCCCCGCCCTCAGAGGCAGTACAGTGCGCTTTAAATCATTTGGAACAAACTCTTTCCTGACCGCCACAGGATGGTGGGTGGGGGTGGGGGGGGGGGGGGGGGGGGGGGGGGCGGTTGCCAGGGCTGTTACCATGACGAACTCGATTAATAGGTGCATCTTTAAAACAAAACAAAGCAAAAACAAACAGACAAATAAATCTGCCAGCTATTCTAAACATTTGAAAACTACCCTGTTACATAACATGAGATTTGGATAGATTTGAATGTATGATTAGCTCAATTATAGTTAAACAGTTCTCCGCGGATATTCTCTTCCTTTCAGAGGTGGGGTTGGGGGTGGGGGGGGGGGGGAGGAGGGGAAGGAAGCATCTGAACGCTTAACACAGACAGTATTCCCCCCCCCCCCCCCTTTTTTTTTTTTTTAAACCTCTTGAACTAGTATCTGGACAATGCGTCTTTTTTCACCTGTCAGTATCAATCTCATTTGAAAACGGTCGATGTAAATGGAAACATGAATCGATTTCCTTGAAAGGAGACATAAACAAACAAACCACAAAAAGTCGGTGAAAAGTGTGTCATTAATCTGACTTTGTAATTAATGGTCATATATACTATTAATCTGACTTTTTAATTAATGGTCATATATGTTATTAATCGGACTTTGTAATGAATGGTCATATACGTCATTAATCTGACTTTGTAAGTAATGGTCATATATGTCATTAATCTGACTTTGTAAGTAATGGTCACATATGTCATTAATCTGACTTTGTAATTAATGGTCATATATGTCATTAATCTGACTTTGTAATTAATGGTCATATATGTCATTAATCTGACTTTGTAATTAATGGTCATATATGTCATTAATCTGACTTTGTAATTAATGGTCATATGTCATTAATCTGACTTTGTGATTAATGGTCATATATGTCATTAATCTGACTTTGTAATTAATGGTCATATATGTCATTAAATCTGACTTTGTGATTAATGGTCATATATGTCATTAATTGACTTTTGTGATTATGGTCATAATTATATGCGTTTTTTTTCTGGAACGGGCCAGGAATTGGGTGGAAGGAAGGAGAGGGGATGGTGAGGGGGAAGAAGGCCAAGGAGGTGTGAGAGAAGAGGAGGGAGGATAAGAGTACAGAGATGCTGAAGTCCCCCTTCCCTCTCAATCTCCCCACCATCATCCCCCCACAAGAGAGAGAGAGAGAGAGAGAGAGAGAGAGAGAGTCAGACAGACAGACAGACAGAGACGAGAGAGAGAGAGAGAGAGAGAGAGAGAGAGAGAGAGAGAGAGACAGAGAGAGAGAGACAGAGAGAGAGAGACGCTTCAGACTCGTTTTTATTGACAATGACAAAATACAGTCTTCATGTCAAGGGGGCTATCATTAATGCAGCGTCAAAAATTCATGAAACGAAAAATGTATAAAACATTACAAAACACGATTCCCGGTATTGATCTATTTGGGAATAATAAAGTTAACGACAACGAAAGATCACCAAACGTGGGCCTAATGACCAGCTATGACATACAGAGAACCAAAGCACTGTCTCACAGGGAAACAGCAACCGACATTTTTTTTCTCTCTGATATCATATAACATTCAGCAATATATTTAGCAAACAGACGAAGAATATTTCCATCATCAGAAGATAATAGTTCAAATTAAAGTATATGGTCTTTCTCGCATCAAATTAAATAGTTTTGATTTTTTCCTTTTATCTTCATATGCCTTACATTGAAATAAAAAGTGCTCTTCATCTTCCTTACTGTTATCTGGACACAACACACATACATCATCAACATAAACTCATTGCAGAACCATTTCTTATTTGCTTTAAAGACACAGAGATGGAGAGTATGAGTGTCGCATACATGCATACTATACATTCACCTCTTGGTTTGTTTCTCCAATATATTTGTTTCATTAGTTAGGCAAGTGTCGACAATGTGATACATGCCAGTGATTTTAATGGAACGCGCAGTTCTCCCGCGCTTGCCATTCGTTGTCATGACGATATTTTGTTTTGCTTTGTTTTGTCCCCGTGCTGCCCACCGTAAACCTTTGTCGCATGTGTATGAAATGACGTGATTTGTGTCATCAGATAATACGCACGATTTTTTTTGCTCTTATTTTAAGATTGTTTATATAACAGAAGAAGAAGAAGAAGAAGAAGAAGAGGAGGAGGAGGAGGAGGAGGAGGAGGAGAAGAAGGACAGAAAGAAGAAGAAGGAGAAGAAAGAAGAAAGAAGAGGAGAGGAGGAGGAGGAGGAGGAGGAGGAGGGAGGGGAAGAAGAAGAAAGAAGAAGAAGAAGAAAGAAGAAGAAGAAGAAGAAAAAAAAGACGAAAGACGAAGAAGAAGAAGAAGAAGAAGAAGAAGAAGAAGAAGACAACAACAACAACAACAACAACAACAACAACAACAACAACGACAAGAACAACACTAAATACAAGAACGAACGAACAAACGAACAAACTTTTATTTATCCAGGGTATGGGATAAGCAAATCACACATGCTTTTTTTTTCCCACCCAGCCCTGGGAAAAACAAAAACAAAAACAAGAAAAAAAGAAAACAAAAGAAAAAGCAATGAAAAAACATGCAAGTCACTACAACAACAAAACGGAAAAAGGTGAATACAAAATCAACAATCAGACTATGAAAAAGGACTGATACTACCAACGCGGATAACAGAATCTTGCATGCATGTATAGTGCGCGCGCGCGCGCGCGCGCACACACACACACACACACACACGCACACACACACACCACACACGCATGCACGCACGCACGCACACACACATTTGAGCTGGGCAATTTGTCCACTGACAAAAAAAAGAATGAATAAAGAAAATGAAATTTAAAAAAAGAAAGAAAGAAAGAAAGAAAGAAAAAAATGAAATGAAATGAGGAAAAGGCTCACACACACACACACACACACACACACACACACACACACACACACAACACACACACACACGCACACGAATTTACGTGCGAACGCGTGCGTCATACACGTAAGGAGAGGAGAGAGACAGGCAACACTCCAATGCGATCGCCAATATAAATCAGACCACCGAACGGTGGTAGCTGGTGTTGATGTTCAATGACGTATTTGCTTAGAAAATGTAGGTGGAAGATGATGAGGAGGAGGAGGGGTTGGGGGAGGAGAGAAGGGGTTGGGTAGCGGGGGGGGGGGGGGGGGGGGGGGGGGGGGACTATAGGGTCCATTGAAAGGACACTGAGGCTTCTCCTGTGGGGCCCTTTTGTGATGAAATGTCGTGCACAGCTCTTCAGTTGATGGAGTTGTTAGTGTCCGGTCAAGCGGTGTTGCACCCCTTTGTTGTGTTGCTCCTGTTCCCCATCACCAGCAGTTGTATTGCTCTGGGTCTGTCTCTGTGCGGTCAGGGTCTGGTTTGGGGCTTTGTGCGATAAACACGTTGTGTAACAGTGTGCCTTTCGTGTGTGCGTGTGTGTGTGTGTGTGTGTGTGTGTGTGTGTGTGTGTGTGTGTGTGTGTTGAGAGGCAGACAGACAGAGAGACGAGTGCGCGCGCGCGCACACACACACACACACACACACATGTATGTTTGTATATATATATATACATTTATCTATCTGCGTATGCAATATATATATATATATATATATATATATAGAAATTGTAGAAATGAATCCACAAGGGACTAAATTACAATAAATTCCAAGGATAAGTACCGAGCACCGTTCCAGCAACTTACTGAGCAGCTAGGTGTTGCAATGAACGGTGCTCGGTACTTATCCTTAGAATTTATTGTAATTTAGTCCCTTGCGGATTCATTCCAAGAACTGGCCCTCAGCACTTGTGTCTTAAGAGGTTATCTTTTTATATTTTCTACTTTTTCACAAGAAAATGTAGCTTGTTTTGCTCTTTCATGATTTTCTTTTGCTTCTTAGGTGGCACCTTTAGTTAGTTTTTGAAAACTCAACAAACATACTATGGTATTGCACACCAGCCTTTTTTGGTATAGCATTCTTCTTAAAACCGAAAAAGACAAAGGAGGAGTCAAATTACCATTTTCCGCGGTCACTGAGGAGAAACAATCAGGTTTCGAAATACCGGTATCTGACCAGGAGTTATATGTTAGTGAGCTTTGTCCCCATTGGAGATGGTCTCCTTCTTTGGAGACTATAAGCTTGCTGAAGGTTCATTTTGAGAAGCATTTATTTATTTTCCCATTCACCCACTCAAGCACATACTGTCAGTTAGGCAGAATCATTGCAGATATGAAGGCTTACCCCCCCCCCCCCCCCCCCCCCCCCCCCCCCCCCCTGCAATCTGAGCATCAGAGCAAGCTTTGTTTATAATTCAATATTTCTTGCAGTCATTGCAACACCTAGCTGCTCTGTAATTGCTGGAACGGTGCTCGGTACTTATCCGTGGAATTTATTGTAATTTAGTCCCCTATATACATACATATATATATATGTAATG
>JADBJO010000029.1:675696-680696 GCA_016801955.1 Conus betulinus | reverse complement strand
GCTGTTTGTTTGTTTTTCTTTACAAATAACATTTTCAGCATCCACGAATAATTTTCCTGCATTGCCTTTTTATTGATTGTGTCTGGCGATCATATTTATTCTTTTAGTGAAATATTCTGGGGAAAGTATGAAAAACGGCACACTGGTTTAACTTTTCCCTATTCTCTTGCACTATTCTCTTCATTCAATATAAGCTGAGTTACGATTTCGCTTTCATTTGAGTGTGAAAATTTGTGTTTATATTATCGAATGTAAAATGTGCGTGAAATTGCGTTTAAAAAACAAACAATTCTAGTTCACTTTGACGTTCATGTAACGTTTACAGAAATGAACAAATATGAATAAAAACATTTCAACAATGTCCTCTGCTTTCGACTTCGAAATTTGATTGTGTGAGCGAGTCAGGGCAAAAGAAACAGCCTCTTTACTTACCCCCCCCCCCCCCCCCCCCCAACACACACATATGCACAGGTTTACATACACAAACTGATTTACATACAAATATACTCACACACACACACATGAACACACATACTGCATTTCAGTCCGCCGTTTTGATGAAATAGAAAGTCATCAAAATTGCAGGAATAATCACTGAAAAAAGCTTAACAATAGTTTATCGTTTTAATCCAAAGAAGCGACCGCCGTTTTGTAAAGTGCTTTACAAAACGGCGGGGACTCAACCCGCCGATTTGTAAAGCACCCGCCAATTTGTAAGCAGTGCTTACAAATCGGTGGGGGCCTAGCCCGCCGATTTGTAAGTGCTCTACAAATCGGCGCTGCTTACAAATCGGCGGTTTTACAAGTCATGCAATGTGTGCCGATTTGTAAGCGCTTACAAATCGGCGCTGCTTACAAATCGGCGGGTTACACCATCCCTGCTGTTTACAGCCCCACTGACGGTGAAGGGTGCGCAGTTCTATCCCTGCTGTTTACAGCCCCACTGACGGTGAAGGGCGTGCTGCCCCATGGCTGAGTCTTTGTTAACTAACCTGAAATGGGAGAAGGTGTGATTTGTTGTGTCCTTGTTGCGACTGTTCCACTTCAGTGATTCGGAATATCTCCATTTCACTTGAAACACGCGGCAATCCCGCCACAGATGTTGGATATTCTCAAACAGAGCAATAAAGCGAGCCAGACGTGGGCAATGCAACCACACGGTGGGTAATTGGACTGTTGGACTCGACGATACCCAGAGGCCTGTTACTGGTCTGAATAGCTACGCGTGCAGCAGGTATCATGTATCTGAATCTATTAGGCGAGATCGATTCAGCACGATCCACAATAAAATCAATGAGATGTCCTATGAACGGAAAACGTCATCGTACACGCTAAGTACTGTACTACCGGAAAAGTCTGTAACCATAATACGAAGAAATAACCGGCTCCGCTCAAAATTATTCATATCACTAACGAGGACAAACTACAGCAGGATGCAAGTATCTCAAGCACAGAATAACGGCTGAATCGATCTTGTCAGGACGCGATGCTAAGGTAAATACCTGCACAAACGTTTGCAGCTATCAGAGCATCCCTTAGCAGCTGCGTTTTTGGAAGTTCCAGTGGGATGAAACGTTTGCGTTTCATTTTCTTCCTTAAAAGATCATTGTTTTGTAGTGTTTGTCTATGCGGGTGTTTAAAGTGATCTTGCAATCAACATGTTCGCATGTGGTCTACTGTAAGACCCAGTGTAGGAATGGCCATCTTGGTGAACAGTCTCTTTACTTCGCTCCTCTAAAAAACAATGCACCTATGCCAGAACTACCGTGCCCAGTGGTTTCTTCAGTCACTCCATTACTATCACGCCGAAGGTTGGTTGAATCTACTGAACGCACAATAGGAGGCACCCATCACAGAAGAAACAAACGTGTTTCAGGGTGGGAAGAAAAAACTTAAACCTACGGTCAGTTTTAGTTTTCAAACGCTTGAAACTTTCACAGCACCAGTACAATCTGGATCATGTCTATGTAAAAATGAATATTTATAGGGCGCTTTACCTCGTGAGAGCCCAAAGCGCATATTACAGAAAAACATGATAAAATTATAATTTTAATTCACACACACACACACACACACACACACACACACACACACACACACACACACACCGCCGAAAAAAAAAAATCAGACAGACAGACAGACAAGCGCGTTCAACATCAGCAAACACGTGCACAGTGGTCTATGTAGAGTTCTAAGAAGCATTTGGCAGAGTACAGTGTGCAGCATTATGGGCCACCTTGAGGAAAACCAATATCAGTGCCAACATCATCAGCATGTATTGCAAAGCTGCAGGCACGTTCCTGTTTAACGTCAACTTTGACGATCGTTCAAAACTACAAAGAGAGTCACACAAGGCAGTCCATCCTTCTCTTTCTCCGCAACGTCTTCCAAGAAAGTTTAATGACCGACGCACCGGAAAATCTATAGGATCCTCCGCGTTTTGGCAGGACAATCACTGGTGTAAATTTTTTTTTAATGTGAGGCCTCCGTCCGCCAATTTTTTCCCACATTGTTTTCCTTGTCTTTTGTTAGGCTTTTTTTGTCTTTTTTTGTAGTGGGATCTCCATTCTTCTCTTTCGTCTCACTTTGTTTATTTTTTTTCTTCGTGTTAATGTAAGTTTCATATACAACTTTGAAGACCCGGCTGGTGAAGAAGAGTTGCCTAGTCTTACGAAGAGCTGCCTAGTCTTAAGAAGAGTTGCCTAGTCTTAAGAAGAGTTGCCTAGTCTTAAGAAGAGCTGCCTAGTCTTAAGAAGAGTTGCCTAGTCTTACGAAGAGCTGCCTAGTCTGGCAGATTTACCTTGACACAACAGGCAAGACAAAGAGCATGCCGATCAGTGTTGCGATGACTAACATCATGAACAACAAATCCAAGGACATAGAGAAAGAAATCAGTGTGCAGGTGAAACTATCAAGAGCTTCACGGACTGGAGTGCCATCATCACAGATCTCACTCTCACAGGAGATATTCCAAGACAATATCCAAACTCTGCATGTTCGCTGTTGCCGCAAAATAGGACCATCCTGTACAAAGGCTGAAAATGAGAGAACGTCTGCAAGTCACTGGACCACACAACGACCTGCTCACCATTGCCAAGGGGAGAAATACAAGAGAGTGCCGACGAGTTTTAGCATCAGCTGGCCTGGCGGAACTCATCCCACCTGGAAACAGTGCCAGGAGCGACAAAAAACAAGGCAGGACAGCACCAAGGAGTAGACTGCATTCTCCTTTCTCTTCTCAAAGGGCCCTGGACAGACACAACAGATGGAGAGATGACAGTCGGGAAGATATTGTAGTGCCTCAACACATGGCAGGGTGTGTTTCTAAAGTGCAGGCGTGCATCAAGAGCTAGAAAACATGGGCCGAATTTGAGCCTCTTCGGTTTACCCCACTGACGTCTTCATCCCGTATTTTACCGAAATAAACGCACCATAACCTTTAACGCTGATATTCGCATTACGGACGTAGCTTTCTTGATAGTGTTTATGGAGAGGTGGGTTACAAAATAAAGAAGACGGGCTATTCATTTCATGACGTGTAACTCTGTAAGAAAACAGAAACCCAAACCGAGCATGTCATCCTGTAAGAACGTGTTTAAGGCCACGAAAGTTCTCTCTCTCTCTCTCTCTCCTCTCTCTCTCTCGCTCTCGCTCTGTGTGTGTGTGTGTGTGTGTGTGTGTGTGTGTGTGTGTGTGCATGTGTGTGCGTGTGTGTGTGTGTGTGTGTGTGTGTGTGTGTGTGTGTGTGTGTGAGTGTGTGTGTGTGTGTGGAGAGAGAGAGAGAGAGAGAGAGAGAGAGAGAGAGAGAGAGAGAGAGATGCACAAATATAGATAGATAGATAGATAGATAGATAGATAGATAGATAGACAGATAGATAGATACTGTTGATGGAAAAAAACAAACAAACAGAAAAATGTACCTAAATACAGAACGGGTCCTTAGACCAGACAATGCCAGATAGATATAACCCAAGCTCATATCGAGGAACTCCTGGACCGAAGACATGTGTACTATATGATGCCCACATTGACAGCGGACAGGCTATGTTCTTGTAATTAATACACATGTTACGTCTCTAACGCGAACATCGGGCATAAGATGTCAACCTGAAGCACGGCCGATTCTGAACAGCATTGTGGACAAGTGCCCGGAGCCCAGACATTCAATCACGCTGGTGAAGTCAATACATATGCATGACACTTAGATAAAGGGAAGTAACTTCAGCACAGACTCTTGCGACACGTGTCCATGACAGTGGGCAATTTCGTCAGTTTGGGTGATCTTTTTCCGTGTTTTTGTTTTTTAGTTTTCCTCTTTCAGGATGTTCAAACATCAAAAGCGGCAAACAGGCTTTTGAAGAAGAAACCTGGATAGATCTTGGATGTCACGTTAATCTCTAACTCAGTCATTCAAGGTAGTGTCGGGAGTGAGTTGACTGCGGGCAGAAAAACTGAAACACGTTTTAAAAGAATTGTTAGTTATTCCGCAAGACAGTATGGACAAACAGATCACAAGACCAAAACATGACGCGTTTCGACCTGTTAGAAGATCTTCTTCAGTTAAACCAGACAACATCAGGACAATGAAAACGAAGAAAAGAGCAATCACGTATCATCCTCATTTTTTTTTTTGGCGCAAGATGGGTGTAAAAAAAAATAAAAAAAACAAAAACAAACAAAAAAAAAAAAAAAAAAAAACCAGAAGAAATAGTGTCGTGTAGTGTAGGTTGAGAAGGAAAACGAGGGGAAAAGTGGTCATTCAAATCAGGATTCAAGAGAATGTTCTGCCAGCTTGGATAATCAAGCGATATCGACTCTGTCCGGGCATGCAGATAGCAATCTGACCAAAAACCGAACCACAACCAAACATCGCAAAACAAACGAACAAACAACAACGATCTGAATCTTTAAGTCAAAGGATTTGAAGCGAATGAGCTTTTGCCCGCTGAGCCCCTCGTCACGGCTCGTTTTCACTTCAGTGATACAGTGTCTCCTCTGAT
>JADBJO010000029.1:666110-669979 GCA_016801955.1 Conus betulinus | reverse complement strand
GATTGGATCACCCATGCCATGCGATTTTCCCGACTCTATCTCTTCCGTTATAACATCCACCATGCCATGCCCCCTGTCCCACTACAATCCACATGCCATGCCCTCTGTTCCCAATACACATCCAGCATGCCATGGCCCTCTGTCCCAATACATCCCCATGCCATGCCTCTTTCCCATACCTCCACCATGCCTGCCCTGCGTACACGCTCCCATTAATCCCACCCATGTGATTCACACACACACCCTTCCTTACACCCATAACGTTCGAGCACTGCAATCCGTTTGCCCACCCACACACCCCAACCCCCCATTTTCGCCCAGCCATGTTACGCCTGGTCTACTCCGCTCACAGACCTCCACTCCACCAACTACCCCGAATAGACCCACCATGCCCTCACCTGTCGTGTTCGCCCCCGTCTGTCCCCAATAACGCCCACCTTCTCAAGATCCCTTCCAACCCTCCCCCCTTCCCAATACGCCACCATATCAGACCCTTCACCCGCCCCACCCCCCCATTTCTCCGACCATCCTGGCCCTTCTGTCCCAACACGCCCACCATATCACGGCCCTTCACACCCGCGGCCCCCTCCAACCCCTGTCCCCAATATACGCCCACCACATCACGCCTTCACCCGCCCCCCTTGTCCCCACAACACCCACCACCTCACGCCCTTCACCCGCCCCCCTGTCCAAGACACCCACCACATCACGCCCTTCAACCCCCCCCCCTGTCCCAACACATCCACCACATCACGCCCTTCACCACGCCCCCCTGTCCCAACCTCCCCACCACATCACGCCCCTTCCCCCGCCCCCCTGTCCCAATACCCCCACCACATCCCGACGCCCCCTTCACCCGCCCCCCCGCCCCCCCCAATACCCCCACCCCCACACCCACGCCCTTCACCCCCCCCCCCGGTGTCCCCCCACGGGCACCCCCCCCCACCTCCACACCCCGCCCCCCCCCAACCCGCCCCCCTTCCCCAAGACGCCCACCACATCACCCCCCCCCACCCCCCCCCCCCCCCCCCCCCCCCTGTCCCAACACGCCCACCACATCACGCCCTTCACCCCCCCCCCCCCCCACCCCCCCCCCCCCCGCCGCCGTCAATATGCCCACCACATCACGGGCCCTTCCATCCCCCACCCCTCTGTTCCATAACGCCCACCTAGCACACACCTCACCACCACCACTCCCCTTCACCACTCCTCTCCTCCCTCTGTCCCAGTACACCCACCATATGCCCTTCACCACCACCACCACCACCACCACCCATCCCGCCTCCTCTTTCCCATACACCCACCATATCATGCCCTTCACGCACACTCCCTTTGTCCAATGAACACCCACGTCATTGCCTTCATCTGCAACCCAGCCCCATCATGCAAACCATGTCACGTCCCTTCATCCTGCCCCCTCTACCCCAGTATGCCCACCCACGCACACACCCTTTAGTCCGCCCCCTCTTCTTCCCTTCACCCTGCGCCAATATGCCCGCGATGTGACGACGCCCTTCAACAGCCCCTCTGTCCCCGTAAGAAACCAGTGTCAAGCCCTTCATCCGTCTCCCCTGCCCACTAACACACCCACGTCATAACCCTGCATTCCGTGCCTCCTTTGCCCCAATACGGCCACCATGTCCCGCCCTACATCCACACCCCTTCTAGCCCCGATACGGCCACCATATCCCGCCATACATCCGCACCCCCTCTGCCCCAATACGGCCACCATGTCCGCGCCCTACATCCGCACCCCCCTCTGCCCCAATACGGCCACCATGTCCCGCCCTACATCCGCACCCCCTCTGCCCCAATACGGCCACCATGTCCCGCCCTACATCCGCACCCCCTCTGCCCCAATACGGCCACCATGTTCACCCGCCCTACATCCGCACCCCCCTCTGCCCCAATACGGCCACCATGTCCCGCCTACATCCGCACCCCCCTCTGCCCCAATACGGCCACCATGTCCCGCCCTTACACCCGCACCCCCTCTGCCCCAATACGGCCACCATGTCCCGCCCTACATCCACACCCCCTCTGCCCCAATACGGCGACCATGTCCCGCCCGCCCCTACATCCACACCCCCTCTGCCCCAACAAGGACACCCACGTCACGCGCCTTCACATCCGCACCCCCTCTGCCCCAACAAGACACCCACGTCACGTCCTTCATCCGCAGGCCCCTCTGCGCCTATATTCCACCATGTCGCGCCCTTCATCCGCCCCACTGTGCCTCTATAAGAAACCAGTGTCCACGCCATTCACTTGGGCCCCCTCTGCTCAATACGTCTTCACCATGTCACGCTCTCTTTAAACGCGCCCCCTCGGCTCACAGAAGGCATTCACGTCAAGCCCGTCTGCTGCTCCTCTGCCCCCAGTACACCCACCACGTCACGCCTTTTCCTGCCATCCCTCTGCCCCAGCTAGATACTCATGTTACGCTATTCATCCGCGCCCCCACGGCCCCATATGCCCACCATGGCACGCCTCACCCACGCCCCCACGCCCCCAATACGCCCACCATGTCACGCCTCACCCGCGTCCCCACGGCCCCAATATGCCCCCCATGTCACGCCTCACCCCGCGCCCCCACGGCCTCAAAACGCCCCACCATGTCACGCCTTACCCGCGCCCCCACGGCCCCAATACGCCCACCATGTCACGCCTCACCCGCGCCCCCACGGCCCCAATACGCCCACCATGTCACCCTCACCCGCGTCCCCAATACGCCCACCATGTCACGCCTCACCCGCGCCCCCACGGCCCCAATACGCCCACCATGTCACCCTCACCCGCGTCCCCACGGCCCCAATACGCCCACCATGTCACGCCTCACCCGCGCCCCCACGGCCCCACTACGCCCACCATGTCACGCCTCACCCCGCGCCCCCCACGGCCCCAATACGCCCACCATGTCACCCTCACCCGCGCCCCCACGGCCCCAATACGCCCACCATGTCACGCCCTTCATCAGCGCCTCCTCTACCCCAATACGCAAACCATGTCACGAACGCCCTTCATCCACCCCCTCTGCCCCAATACACCTGCCCACGTCACGCCCCTGCGTCCCCCATACCTGTACCCCAACCTTTATCATGATCTGAAACCCTGCACCCACTATCTCCACTCATGTGAAGTTACACCCTGCATCAACGCCCACGATCGCCCCCTCCCCCATTGCATGCCCTGTATTTGCACCTACCCTCCCCGTGTCCTCCAGTCCATGGCATGCCCTGTATCCGCGACTTCCATACCCTCACTAATGTCCTACGCTGTGTCCTTTGTCGTCCGTACCCGCCACCGACGTCGTACACTGCATCTGCGTCACCCTTACCGCATGTCTGTGTCACACCCTCTGTTCACGACGCCGTACCCATGCTATTTCCTGCCTACATGTCCCCAGCACCCCCCACAGTCATACCCTGCATTCGCTCCTCTCCACCCGCTCACATGTACACCCACACATGTCAGCCAGTGTACTTGCCTCTCCTCAACCTTTGCCCGCCCCAGACTCTCATTATGCGTCCATGCTTTCCCCCCCACCCCCTATTCATCCACACATGTCACACACCCTCCATGCTGCGTCCATGCTCCCTCCCCCCCCTCACCCCCCTAGTACGCCCATCCATGTGCATCCACTCCGCCCACCACCCCAGTACGCCCGCCCATACGCATCCACGCTCCCCCCCTCCCCCCACCCGCAGTACGCCCGTCCATGTGCATCCACCCTCCCCCCCCCCCCCACCCTCCCCCCCATACGCCCATCCATGTGCATCCACTCCGCCCACCACCCCAGTACGACCCCGCCCATACGCATCCACGCTCCCCCTCCCCCCACCCGCAGTACGCCCGTCCATGTGCATCCA
>JADBJO010000029.1:653610-661110 GCA_016801955.1 Conus betulinus | reverse complement strand
AGAAAAAACTGACCTTCTCCGTGCTGTCGTTATCAAATTCTCAGTATGAAATCGCCAGTGTAATTCATAGTCATGTGAGTATCCAAAGCCTTCGTCATGTGAATGCTGTAAAAGTTCTGTCATCTAACACCTGACGTCGTAGCAATGATGTCGGATTCACCCCGTTAAAAAATAATTATTAAGGTTTTTTCTCTCCGAATGTGCAAGCCCATTTCAGTCCATGTACATGTTTAATGTATCTATCTCCATTTAATTAATATTTACTGCATGATTGATTTACCTCGTCTTCTTAGATTTGCATTTGTTTAGATGGAAATATCGTCTGAACATCATGCCGTATGCATGTCTTTTGATGGCACCTCAGGTAGGTCATAAACAGGGGTAGCACACACAATGGCAGCAATGATGACACATTGAAGGGTATGGATATTCAGAAAAGATGACTAGACTTTGCCGACTCTTAACACATTCAGATTCTCTAGATACACAAAAAAAAATTGCCAATACAAAACTTCGTTTATCCTACCAATTTCCACATTTTGGGGCAGTTTTGCAAATTATTTGTTACTGTAAACTTTAATTATAAATACGACGATTTGTTCACACAGCACAGTAAAAAAAAAAAAAAAAAAGTAAAAACAAACTTCATGACCTTCACAGTCAATGCTATAAAACGTTATAACACATCAATGAAAAATAGCAAACGTAAGAAAAAAAGGTACAAGTACACACAGAGACAGAGAGACAGACAGAAAGACAGACATGCAGACAGACAGACAGAGACAGAGACACAGAGAGAGAACACCGCGACAACACACCAAGTTACGCCGTATTTCCAGCACTGTGTCAAAAAAAAAACACACAAAAAACTACAAGAATTAAATGTGGTTAAGACATGTTTGGTAAAGTCATTCAAAGACAGTACAATTCGTCAAAACCACCCTAACATAATTCATTTGAAGAGTTACATAGACATATCTCCCCCTGCCCCCCCCCCCTCTCTCTCTCTCTCTCTCTCTCTCTCTCTCTCTCTCTCTCGACACTTCTCCATCCTATCTTTTCCCCTGTGCTGTCGCTCCTCCACAAACACATCAACTTACACTGTTGCGCGAAAAGTCTGACTCTCATACGGCCCTTACCTCTAGCCCTCCGCGCACACACACAGATAATGACACGAGCGCACGCGCACGCATACATATCGCACGCACGCACGCACACACACATACGCGCGCGCGCGCGCGCAAAGCCAGTACAGCGTTTTAAGCAGCTCTCTAGCACATCACGCTTGTTTTCTCGAGTCTTGCAGCGTGGGTTTGAAACTGACTGGACTTCATGAAGTAAAAAAAATATTGCTAACCTAGTTTTATTTCTTCGAGCTCATTACCTTATGTGCATCAACTTTTTTTTTCAACCCGCCTAATGTATTAGGACTATTTTTTCCAAAGGCCTTTTAAAACGGTCTTCTGGCATTTTTTTTCAGCGACAAATAAAATACCAACAATACATTTACTGCGAAAAAGATGGACGTCAAATATTCGTTAAGTTCCTTGTATATGAAAGAAGAATTTGATCTTTGATGAACAGTTATAGTCTCACCTTTCTCTCTCCAACTTTTTATATCAGAAGTGATGCTCGACGATAAACTGATCTCCAGGAATGCCTTATAAACTCCAGTGCTTTGTCAAAAGATCTCACGACAACAATGCTTCCTCATTTGACAGAGTACAATGGGAGTTTAAGGGTATTCTTAATTTCTTTTGTTTCTCTATGCATTGTGCATATTTTTGGATTCAGATATTATGCTGTGACGAAAATTTTTAAAAAAATCATGTAATTGTGGCTTTAGCAACAACTCTGTTGCTGTGATTTAACGTGAAAACGGTGAATGACTTGCGAGAGAAGAATGGGAAATGATGAACGAACAATTGGAGATGAACGTGCAAAGGACACATGAATGACTAGAGAAGGGTGTTAAAATGCTAAGCGACTAACTGGAGAAGAACATTAAAATGACGAATGACCAACTCCAGAGGAAACTGAAAACAACGACTGATGGACTGAAAAGAACCTGAAAACGATGAACGACGGACTGGAAAAGAAGGTTAAAGCAATGACTGACTGATGTCACAGGAACGTGAACATGCCTTACTGAATGCCGGAGGAGAATGTCAACACATGACTGACTGACAGGACCAGAGCGTGGAGAATGATAAATGATGGACGGGACGTCAAGACAATGTGAGAATGAGAAGAAGAGCGAAAAAGATGAGTAAATGACGGGGAAAGGAGAGGAATATGAACGTGGGATGAGAGAAGAACGAGAGAATGATGGGAAATAGGATGAGAGTGTAAGAATGTCAGAAGAACGTATAATGGACGGATTTTTAAAAAAAAAAACAAAAAAACGGAACGTAAGAATAGCGAAGAAAGTGTGAAAGCGAAAAACGTGAATGATGAAAAATAGACAATTATAAATGAGAGGTGGGATGAGATGGCATAATATCCATTGACGAGAAACTGCAGAATGTGAAAATAACGTGCGGTGGACAGGAGAACAGCATGAGATTGACAAAAGAAGGGTTCAGGAAACGGAAAAGACGAGAGCAGCATGAGAATTATAAATCATCACATGAAAACGGAACAGAATGAGAATGATCCAGTCATGAAAAAAGCTGGCGGAAAACGAAACGTGAGAGCAATACATTTTTCACGAAGGTGGAAAAGATGGACAGGGGACGCAGTCAACCGGACAAGAAGAGAGGAAGTCAGAAAACAGCGTCAGGATGGACTACATAAATTTTAAAGCAAGATATTCTCAGAATATTTCAATAAAGGAAGAAATAGAGATGAAATGATGACGAATATGATGAACGCACAGTGAGAGAGAATCACGCGATGAGATGAACAGAGAAGAACGTGAAAATAATGAATAATGGACGAGGGACCAACGTGAGAAATTTCAGTGGTGGGTAGGACTAGAAGTAGCGAATGACAGCCAGGATTAGACGAATGAGAAGACGTTAATGGGAGGAACGATTTATGAAGAAAAAGCACTGGAGAACTTAAACGTGACGAAGGAGGGAAAGAAGTATTGAGAACAAGAAACCGTTAAGGTTATGACTGACTGACAGGAACGAGAGAATATGGTGAATGATCGACGGAACTAGAACATAAGTGAGAACGGATTGAGAAAAGAGCGAGAGAAAGACGAAAGAGCGACGACAGGGCAAGGACAAAAGGGGAATAACGGACGGATAAAAACCTAAAGAATGGTGAAAAACAGGAGAAAAGGAGAACGCAAGCATGATCAAAGAGAGATGGAAAAAGAATGTGAAAAAAGATGAAAACGAAATGCGAGATTTTAACGTGAGAGTGATGTAGAGCAGTTCGGATGATCGATGAGAAGGCAAGAAACTGAGAATGACGCGTGTGGCCCCGACTGGGAAGAAAAAAGGCAAACGCAAAAATGATTAAAAAAAAAATGGACGAAAGGAGAACGTGAGCTGACTTTTGATCGAGGTGATTAAAGCGTCGGAATCATGAATGAGGTGTGGGATGAAAAGAGAAAATGATATCAATGAACGGGAGGTGAAACGAATGCGAGAATGATGAATGATGACAAGAGAGCTGACAGACAGAACTGTGGATGGTAAATTAACACAAGCGCAACGAAGGACGGGAGAAGACAGAAAAGAAATCAACATGAGAGCAATGAAAGACGGGAGAAGACAGAAAGGAAATTAACATGAGAGCAATGAAGGACGGGAGAAGACAGAAAGGAAATTAACATGAGAGCAATGAAGGACAGGAGAAGACAGAAAGGAAATTAACATGACAGCAACGAAGGACGGGTGAAGACAAAGGAAATTAACATGAGAGCAATGAAGGACGGGAGAAGACAGAAAGGAAATTAACGTGAGAGCAATGAAGGACGGGAGAATAAAGAAAGGAAATCAACATGAGAGCAATGAAGGACGGGAGAAGACAGAAAGGAAATTAACATGAGAGTGAGATCAATGGATCAATGAACAGACGTTGGAATGGTGCAGTGATGGCCAGCATGAAACAAAGGACACGAGGGAAAGATGACAGGAAACAGAGAAAAGACGTAGGTGAGAACGACGAATGGGGAAACTGGATGAGAGAAAGAGGGAAGAACGTGGGAGCCATGGAGCGCATGGAAATCTGACATAGTCAGTGTCGTCCAATGATGAATGGAAGGAGAAAGGAACGAGAGCAGAACGAAGGCTGGACGCGATCAGAACAGAAGTACGAGAGAGTGACGAATGGCAGACGAAATTAGAGACGAGAGAGTGCGACTCGTGAGTGACGAAGGTGATAAAGAGGATGACGCCAAAAGGATGAGTGCTGGACGGAGGTAAAGGCGAGTACAATAAATACTGAACTGGGGGAGAACGTCAAAATGAGGAATGTTGGACTGGGGAAAAAGCGACAACAATCGTGAATGGTGGACTGAGGGTACTGGAAAGGAGGGGGGAGGGGGGGGAGGGGTGGGGCGCGAGAATTTTGAATGCTGGACGGAAGGCCACGGTAAGAATGATGAATACTGGACAGGAGGGGGACAGAAGATCGCAGGAAAGATGAATGATAGATGGAAGCGTGTTTTGACACTGATGAACGAAAAGACGGATGAGGAAAACGAAGGAAGAAAAGATAGTGAGAATGATAGCCATGATAAAATCAGGATGTGTGTGTGTGTGCTCGTGCGCATGTGTGGGTGCGCGCATGCGTGTGCGCGCGCTTGTGTGTTAGTGTGTGCACGCACGTGTGTGTGTGTGTGTGTGTGTGTGTGCGCGCGCGCGCGCGCGCGCACGCGCGCGCGAGCGAGCGCGTATGTGTGAACATGTGTGTGTGCACGTGTGTACCTGCGTGTATGTGCGTGTATGTGTGCGTGTGCAGAAGTGCGTGTGTGCATGCGTGTGTGTGATTTGTGGGTTTGTGTGAGCATACTCACACGTATCTGCATATGTTTGTGTACATATGTGTGTATATATGTTTGTTTGTATGTGGGTGTGCACGAATGTGTGCGTGTGTGTATGCACATGTGCGTTCATGTGTATACACGTGTGGATGTGGATGTGCACATGCACGCATGTGCATATGCGTGTGCGTAGGAGCGAGCGCATGTAGGCGCGCACCCTTTTGTGTGTGTGTGTGTGCGTGCGTGCGTGTGTGTGTGTGTGTGTGTGTGTGTGTGTGTGTGTGTGTGTGTGTGTGTGTGTGTGTGTGTGTGTGTGTGTGTGTGTGTGTGTGGTGACTGCTTGCGTGAGTGTTCAGAAGATGACTTAGGAACAAGAACAAAAACATCAAATACAATATACGTGCACGCGCGTGCGCGCGCGCGCACACACACACACACACACACACACACACACACACACACACACACACACAACAATAAGAACAACTCCCCCCCTCATACACACACACACGCACGCACGCGCGCGTGCGCACACATACACACACTCTCTCTCTCTCACTGACACACACACACACACACACACACACACACACACACACACACACACCAAGGCTTGCACACTCACGTCCGTGGACTCTCTAATTAACACGCCTGTATCAGCCCTCTGATGAACACACACCAGCGGAAAGGACAACGTGTAAGCTGATGAATAGTGCTCTGGAGGAGGACAGGGTTATACAGCATGAATGATGAATGGCAGCAGAACATTAGAACGACAAAGGATGGGCGGGACAGGAGGGGGAGAGAACTGAATGGAGTTGAATATGGCACGTCCAGCCTGCTGTTCAATGCCGCCGAAAGAAAAGGGATAACGATGGAAATGACTATCATAAGTTCGTAGCCTTGCGGAAGACTACGTCAGCAGTGTATCATAGGAACTGTCTGTAGCAGAGACGAATGAAAGTGGTGAGGGAGGGGGGGGGGGGGGGGGGGGAGAGACACTGCATGACTTCAAAGGCTGAAGGTGTAGTGAAAAAAGATCAAATATAACATAAGAGAAAGGAAATATAGAAATATGAGTAATTTACAGAGGGGGTATGGGCGGTGCTGGAAGGACTAAAGAACGAAAGGAAGGGGGGGAGAGACTGAGGGGCCTTGGGTTCAAATCCATGAAATACTAAAAGACGATATGTGCAGTGGCGAAGAGAGAAACTGCCTCTGGACGGAGATGGAAGCTGGTGATGGTAGATCAGAGACGGAAACCATATCAGGGTCGTAAGCATTTGGAGAAAAAAAAATTAAGATCGAGTCGCCAGACCGAGACTCGAAACACGCATAAATCAAAATATTACAAAAGGCCAAGATTTATTCAATCAACGTGTGTTGATGTTCTGATGATATTGGCGTTGTGTTGTATAAACCCTCTACCATCCCTCTCTCCCCCTCATCCCCCCCCCCCCCCCCCCCCCCCCCCCCCCACCCGACTGGCCTTTCTGTTGCGGTTATCCCGTCTGCCCTACCACCTTGGTGAGTGTCGACGCTCAACCTGAAAATGACCTTACCCCGAACCTGGCTCTGCGCAGGGTCTATTCTACATTAGCTTTGATACTAGTTTGACGGAAGCGCAAGAAATCTCAGTGACGGAACATTGTTGGATATTACCAGCAGCATCACAGAAGAATTTGCAGTAATGGAAAACTATTGAGTACAAAGGGTGGTATCACAAGCGAAGTATTTTACACAACAGCAACGAAATAACATTGAGCTGCCTAGTTGCAACTTGTGGCGGCTGCAGACGAGAACCTAAACACATGTTAAATGTCAGTAAAAAAAAAAAAAAAAAAGAAAAAGAAAAGAAAAGAAAAGAAAAAAGTAGACAAACGAATAACAAGACAAAACACGATGCGTTCCGACCTGTTAGGTCTTCTTCAAGCAAAATACAAAACACCCGGCTGGGAACCGTGATATCTGGGAACGCGTTCCCATATATATTACGGTAAATCTGGGAACGCTTGCGAAAAAAAAAAAAATGGCAGAAGGCCAAAGATCTCATTGCACCTAAATAAATTGTTTCCTACCTTATCTCGAAAATCCATCCTTTTTCGTCTTCTGTCTGCCCTTCTGAGCTCTGAAAGACCACGTTCCGAGATATCACGGGCCTTCCCAGATATCACAGTACATTTTGGGAACGCTGGATACAAGCGTTTTGGGAACGCGTTCCCAAAATTCTGTGTGACATCTGGGAAGCCTTCCCAGATATCACCCTAGGACGACCTAAGAGGTTGAAACGTGTCGTATTGTCTTGTGATTCGTTTGTTAATTTGTTTTTAGGCGGTGCGCTATTACTAACATTGAAAGTTCATTGAGCTGCACCTTGGTTTGACGCAGAAAGAGAAAACACAGCACACAGCCCGGAGAACTCAGAGACAGAGGCTACCTCAACCGGGTGTAGAAACTTTGTCACTGAGAAAGAAAAGAAAAACGCATTGTCTTGACTATCTTTAGAAAGGAAACGGCGAATCAGGGGGCACTATTTGGCAGTCTCTCCGTTGACCTAT
>JADBJO010000029.1:638610-648610 GCA_016801955.1 Conus betulinus | reverse complement strand
TGCGCTATTGACCCTGTTAGCTGTGGAGTTTTTTCCTCATTTCCCCGCAACAGGGCATTCACGAGTCCCTAGGCGTATTTGATACCATCTGACTGCGCCATTGACCCCTGTTAGCTGTGGAGTTTTTTCCTCTTGATTCGATGATTAATTAGCATTTACAGTCCACGCAACAGGCATTCACGAGTCATTAGGCCTATTTGATACCATCTACTGCGCCATTGACCCTGTTAGCTGTGGAGTTTTTTTTCCTCTTTATTTGATGATTAATTAGCATTTTACAGTCCACGCAACAGGGCATTCACGAGTCATTAGGCGTATTTGATACCATCTGACTGCGCCATTGACCCTGTTAGCTGTGGAGTTTTTTCCTCTTTATTTGATGATTAATTAGCATTTTATAGTCCACCAACAGGGCATTCACGAGTCATTAGGCTTATTTGATACCACGCTATTGACCCTGTTAGCTGTGGAGTTTTTTCCCTTGATTTGATGATTAATTAGCATTTTATCCATGCAACAGGGCATTCACGAGTCATTGCGCGATTTGAATACATCTGACTTCCCTGACCCTGTTAGGTGGGAGTCCCCCCCCCCCCCCCCCCCCCCCCCCCCCCCCTCCCCCGTCCCTGAATTGGATAATTCAGCCTTTTATAGTTCACATAACAGGGCGTTCACGAGTCATCAGGCGTATTCATTACCATCTGACTGCGCCACTGGCCCTGCTAGCTGTGGGAGTTTTTCTTTTATCTATGTGATGATCACATTAACCACGCAACAGAGCATCAACGAATCCCTAGAGGAGTATTTAATATCATCTGACTGCGTCACCGGCCCTGTTAGCTGTGGAGGATTTGTTTGCTTTAAGAACACCTGTGGTCTAGGACATTCTTTGATGTATGGAGGATCACCTATGTGGAACCAGGAGAGGAGATGGCACCCCCTGTTGACCCCCTGTCTAGATTCGATAGAGGGGAGGACATTTAGGAGGGAGGGTGCCTGGAACCACCGTTTGATGACACTGGGGGTGATCCCGGTGCCCGGGGGTTCGGGCGGGCGTCTGCCGGTGGGGGGTTGATTGTTGGAACATGTCTCAAAGGGCAGGAAGTCGGGTTTGAATACGGATCGTGAGGGTAAATGAGGAAATAAGTCAATAAAGTGACGCGGCTGAATAGAATCAATCTCTCTCTCTCTCTCTCTCTCTCTCTCTCTCTCTCTCTCTCTCTCTCTCTCTCTCGGTCGGTCCGTCCGTCCGTCTCTCTCTCTCTCTCTCTCTCTCTCTCTCTCTCTCTCTCCGTCCGTCTGTCGTTATCTGTCTTCCCCCCCCCTCCTCTCTCTCTAATGTCACGGTCTGTCTCTCTCTCTCTCTCTCTCTCTCTCTCTCTCTCTCTCTCTCTCTCTCTCCCCTGTGTGTGTGTGTGTGTGTGTGTGTGTGGTGTGTGTGTGTGTGTGTGTGTGTGTGTGTGTGTGTGTGTGTGTGTGTGTCCGTCTGTTTCTTTGTCAGCATATTCGCGCGCGCGCACGTGTGTGTGTGTGTGTGTGTGTGTGTGTGTGTGTGTGTGTGTGTGTGTGTGTGTGTATGCGTGCGTGCGTGTGTGTGTGTGTGTGTGTGTGTGTGTGTGTGTGTGTGTGTGTGTGTGTGTGTGTGTGTGTATGCGTGTGTGTGTGTGTGTGTGTGTGTGTGTGTGTGTGTGTGTGTGTGTGTGTGTCCGTCCGTCTGTTTCTTTGTCAGCATATTCGCGCGCGCGCACGTGTGTGTGTGTGTGTGTGTGTGTGTGTGTGTGTGTGTGTGTGTGTATGCGTGTGTGTGTGTGTGTGTGTGTGTGTGTGTGTGTGTGTGTGTGTGTGTGTGTGTGTGTGTGTGTGTGTGTGTGTGTGTGTGTGTGTATGTAACCTATCTGGTGAAAACGATTAATATCAAGAGAACTGTTAAGATAGCTAAGAGTTTCAAGGTTCCAGCGGACTTTTCTGCATTCGATGCCATGCCCTGTACTTGCAAACAAGGAAGCGGAACAAGGTGATCTTTGTTCTCTCCGTTTGAGCTTAACCTGACACTAAATGAAAAAAAAAAGTAAACGTATTGTCCTATCAGCCCCTGACTGTTGTTGAACTGAGGAAAGTGTGCTCAGCGTGGTTGTGTGCGTACTTGTTTATTCACCTACTGCGTGGAAGCTGAATGATATCGTAAGCGGCGCTGGGAAGGGGTTCTGTGCCTTATTTTTTTTCTGCGGAGTATGTCACACTGCTTGGTTGGTTGTTACTAATCTCCTGACCTCTCTTCTGAGTTATCCCTCACTGACTGCACCATAACTTGGTGGAGGGGGGGGGGGGGGGGGGGGGTCCACATTTACCAAATTCTCCTGACCTACATTTCATTTTAAAGAGAAGCTTGCTGATAGATGTCAGAATTCTCAAGACCTCATTTTAAATGTAATATCATTTTAAATGTAGTATATCGGAAAGATGTCAAACATGGCTTAGCGAACACAGAAAGGGAGCTGTTACAGATGGGGGGACCCTGGTCTGAAAGGAAAACGTTGGTCGTAGGAGAAGGAAGTCTGTACATGTGGTTGTCAGAAAGAAGAACGTTGGCCCCGTGGTTTGGGCCTAAAAGAAGGGAGTCTGTAGGCATGGATGACAGCAGCAAAACGAAGACAAGGTGTGGACGGACTGGGGGGGGTTCAGAGTGACACGCTGGAGCCTGGTCTACAAACGACTTAACGACAGAAAAGACAGAGACTGGAACAGATCTTTTGTTCAACGTGCGACCGGCAAAGGGAACAACAGAGACAGGTGCACCACAGGCATGGTAAGAGGATCCGAAAACACGTCGTGCAGCCCTGTTCTGGATTTCACCGCGGCTAGATCCTCAGGACCAGAAAAGATTTTCAGTTTTCTGGTGTGCACTGGACACAGGAGCGCATAAAAGCAGAGACAGATCCTTCGTTAAGATAGGAACGGAAGGAACCGATTCTTCTGCACTCGACGTGGAAGGTGTGACTATAGCAAGAGATGAGAGTTGTTGAAACTAGTTTTTTGTCAACCAATACACCCCCAGATTGCTCACCCACTGAGACAATCTAATTTTTGTCTTTTCTCGTTTGCATGCTAAAGGAGAAACAGATCTACGAAAGAAAGAAAGAAAGAAAAAGATGAGAAGAAAGAAAGAGTGGGGGGAAGGGGGTGGGGTGGAGATAGTTCTAAAACTGACGCGGGAGACAGGCGGAACAAGGGTTATGGCCGTCATAAGGCGTTGCTACGGAATGGAACAAGGAGCTGAACAGACGACTTGTTTCACATGAGCCCCTGAAATTGATGATCATTGCTAACTGTGATAAATGTGTGCATTTTATAGGTCCTTCAACATCCCTTCTTATATTGGGAAATCCAGTAAGGTCAAATGAGAAGGAAAGAACAACTACATGGTTTAACAGGTACATAATTTTTTTTTAATCCCTCCACTTTCCCCAGCCTGTTTTTCCTTTGCATTTTCTTTTCCTTTTTTCTATCTTCCTTAGTTTTTTTTTTTAATTTTTTTAGGCGGTCTCTTTCTTTCTTTCTTCCTTTTTTTTTTCAACCTACACATTGAACATTCAAGCCTGCATACGCGTGTACACGAGCGCCCACTAACGCGCGCGCTCAGCACTTCCATTCATGCCCATTTCCAACGTGTGTTTGATTTTCTAGCGATGGACAATGTTTTTTTCCGTTTTTAATTAATGTATTCCTTTGATTACAGAGGTGTCTGGGGTTTTTAATTGCTCTAGTGTATGTTGCGATTTGTTTGCCTGTTTCGTTTTCCTTTCTCACTGATTCCATTCACACACTGCATGCTGTAGACACGTGAGAATGTCAAAAGAGAAGAGTAGAGAGTCCGAAAGGGAGAAGCAGGGAGAGACGGAAACCAAAAGACGGAAAAGTAAGCCACGAAGGAAGGGGGGAGGGGGGGCCAAAGGAGAGAGAAAGAAGGGAGTAAGGGCTGAGAAAGAGGAAAGGTAGAAAGGGGAGAGAGAGTGAGTACGTGAGTGAGAGAGAAGAGGAGAGAGAGAGAGAGAGAAACGGAGAGAGAGAGAGAGAGAGAGAGAGAGAGAGAGAGAGAGAGAGAGAGAGAAGAGAGAAAAAGAGAATCACAAAAACACACATTTTTTAAAAAATATGTTACAAACATATGTTTCAATCGAATATTAATGTTGTTTTCAAATATTTGTGTCAGAGACACATAAGCATTTGTTTTCTTAAAAATACTAATACACATCTTTCCTATTAGGATCACATGATTTATATTGTTTCTCTGTGACTTTGATAACTCTTTAGTATCAACACCAAAGAGTACTTTGGTAACGTCTAATCTGATATGAACATCAAGATGCACAAGAATAAACTGCTGTACATAGTTCCAAAATGCTAGCACAATAGGGCGTTCATAGAAAAAGTGTTCTATAAAATCAACATCATCTAAACAGTAAGAGCATTTACAGGTACATAATAATTATATTTCAGTGCCCAGGGGGAGGGGGGCATGGGCAGGAGGGGGGGGGGGGGGGGGGGGCGTGTGGGAAGAGTACAAACCAAAGAGAGAGAGAAAAAAAATAGATTCGACTTCGAGAGAAGGCAAATAAAGTACAAATCATATCCGAAAAAAAGATAGCGCGTGCATGAAATCTGCATGAAATGATCGCAGACTGGCAGGAATCAGAAAGAGAGAAGCAGCCCAGCTTTTCATCCCCTAGTGCCCCCAGCTGACTGCCATCCCCTAGTGCCCCCAGCTGACTGCCATCCCCTAGTGCCCCCAGCTGACTGCCATCCCCTAGTGCCCCCAGCTGACATCCCCTAGTGCCCCCAGCTGACTGCCATCCCCTAGTGCCCCCAGCTGACTGCCATCCCCTAGTGCCCCAGCTGACTGCCATCCCCTAGTGCCCCCAGCTGACTGCCATCCCCTAGTGCCCCCAGCTGACTGCCATCCCCTAGTGCCCCCAGCTGACTGCCATCCCCTAGTGCCCCCAGCTGACTGCCACCCCCTAGTGCCCCAGCTGTCCCCACCCCCTAGTGCCCCCAGCTGACTGCCATCCATCCCCTAGTGCCCCCAGCTGACTGCCATCCATCCCCTAGTGCCCCCAGCTGACTGCCATCCATCCCCTAGTGCCCCCAGCTGACTGCCATCCATCCCCTAGTGCCCCCAGCTGACTGCCATCCATCCCCTAGTGCCCCCAGCTGACTGCCATCCATCCCCTAGTGCCCCCAGCTGCTGACTGCCATCCATCCCCTAGTGCCCCAGCTGACTGCCATCCATCCCCTAGTGCCCCCAGCTGACTGCCATCCATCCCCTAGTGCCCCCAGCTGACTGCCATCCATCCCCTAGTGCCCCTAGCTGACTGCCATCCCCAGCTGACTGCCATCCCCTAGTGCCCCCAGCTGACTGCCATCCCCTAGTGCCCCCAGCTGACTGCCATCCCCTAGTGCCCCCAGCTGACTGCCATCCCCTAGTGCCCCCAGCTGACTGCCATCCCCTAGTGCCCCCAGCTGACTGCCATCCCCTAGTGCCCCCAGCTGACTGCCATCCCCTAGTGCCCCCAGCTGACTGCCACCCCCTAGTGCCCCCAGCTGACTGCCATCCACCCCCTAGTGCCCCCAGCTGACTGCCATCCATCCCCTAGTGCCCCCAGCTGACTGCCATCCATCCCCTAGTGCCCCCAGCTGACTGCCATCCATCCCCTAGTGCCCCCAGCTGACTGCCATCATCCCCTAGTGCCCCCAGCTGACTGCCATCCACCCCTAGTGCCCCCAGCTGACTGCCATCCATCCCCTAGTGCCCCCAGCTGACTGCCATCCATCCCTAGTGCCCCCAGCTGACTGCCATCCATCCCCTAGTGCCCCCAGCTGACTGCCATCCCCTAGTGCCCTAGTGCCCCCAGCTGACTGCCATCCCCCCCTAGTGTGCCCCCCAGCTGACTGCCATCCATCCCCTAGTGCCCCCAGCTGACTGCCATCCATCCCCTAGTGCCCCCAGCTGACTGCCATCCATCCCCTAGTGCCCCAGCTGCTGCCATCCCTAGTGCCCCCAGCCACTCCATCCCCTAGTGCCCCCAGCTGACTGCCATCCATCCCCTAGTCCCCAGCTGACTGCCATCCCCTAGTGCCCCCAGCTGACTGCCATCCATCCCCTAGTGCCCCCAGCTGACTGCCATCCCTAGTGCCCCCAGCTGACTGCCCATCCCCTAGTGCCCCCAGCTGTGCCATCCCCTAGTGCCCCCAGCTGACTGCCATCCCCCTAGTGCCCCCAGCTGACTGCCATCCCCTAGTGCCCCCAGCTGACTGCCATCCCCTAGTGCCCCCAGCTGACTGCCCCCTAGTGCCCCCAGCTGACTGCCATCCCCTAGTGCCCCCAGCTGACTGCCATCCCCTAGTGCCCCAGCTGTCCATCCCCTAGTGCCCCCAGCTGACTGCCATCCATCCCCTAGTGCCCCCAGCTGACTGCCATCCCCTAGTGCCCCCAGCTGACTGCCATCCCCTAGTGCCCCCAGCTGACTGCCATCCCCTAGTGCCCCCAGCTGACTGCCCATCCCCTAGTGCCTCCAGCTGACTGCCATCCCCTAGTGCCTCCAGCTGACTGCCATCCCCTAGTGCCCCCAGCTGTCCACCCCCTAGTGCCCCCAGCTGACTGCCAACTTTTATCATGAAATAATTTTCACACAAACATTTATTTCCGTGTACAATGACTGTCAATGAGCCATAATTCAATTAATTACATCAACCGATTTAGAGAGAGAAAAAGCACAGAATATTGAAAGCAGACGGGAACAAAATAATCGAAGCCGCTTTTCAAACCACCCACCCAACCCCAAAAACAAAGGAAGAGAGACATGAATCATCAGGCTAGTGTTTCAATTCATGTTTACTTTTGGCAAGATCCAATGGCTGACGCACTCAGCGTGGCTTAGCTTTATGTGTCCCAAGATACCGATCGTCCACCTTGTGTAGCATGCACTGGTTTACATGACTATATCTTATGCACATATGCCATCTCTCTCTCTCTCTCTCTCTCTCTCTCTCTCTCTGTGTGTGTGTGTGTGTGTGTGTGTGTGTGTGTGTGTGTGTGTGTGTGTGTGTGTGTGTGTGTGTGTGTGTGTGTGTGTGTGTGTGTGTCTGTGTGTGTACGTGTGTTCATGTGTGTGTTCGTGTGTGTGAGTGAGTGAGTGAGTGTGTGTGTGTGTGTGTGTGTGTGTGTGTGTGTGTGTGTGTGTGTGTGTGTGTGTGTGTGTGTGTGTGTGTGTGTGAGAGAGAGAGAGAGAGAGAGAAAGAGAGAGTTCGCGCGCGCGCTTGTGTGTTTGTGTGTGTGTGTGTGTGTGTGCGTGCATACGTGCATGCACGCGCGCGCGCGAGAGTGAGTTTGTGTACTCTCTCTCTCTCTCTCTCTCTCTCTCTATATATATATATATATATATATATGTGTGTGTGTGTGTGTGTGTGTGTGTGTGTGTGTGTGTGTGTGTGTGTGTGTGTGTGTGTGTATGTGTGTGTGTGTGTGTGTGTGTGTGTATGTGTGTGTGTGTGTGTGTGTGTGTGTGTGTGTGTGTGTGCTGACAGAACTTTCTGTCCTCTTCATGGTGACAGCGCTGAAATGGCTTCGAATGATCGGCGGGACTACAACAATGACAGCCACGGAATCAACAATACAAACAGCTGATTCGGGGTGGGGGGGTGGGGGGGGGGGTTATTTTTCAAGGTAGATCAGGATTCTAAGCTGACGGGAAAACAGACGCTGCCACAGAGAGGACATGTTGCTGATGCCAGGCCTTCAAAAATATTATACGCTTTACCGAGTAAAAAAATATAATGCCGTGCGTGCACCGGGTATCCTACACTTTAAGGCGAAAGTAAGATAACACCAGGCGTGCACCGGGTATCCTACACTTTAAGGCGAAAGTAAGGTAACACCAGGCGTGCACGGGGTATCCTACACTTTAAGGCGAAAGTAAGATAACACCAGGCGTGCACCGGGTATCCTACACTTTAGGCGAAAGTAGGATAACACCAGGCATGCACCGGGTATCCTACACTTTAAGGCGAAAGTAAGGTAACACCAGGCGTGCACCGGGTATCCTACACTTTAAGGCGAAAGTAAGATAACACCAGGCGTGCACCGGGTATCCTACACTTTAAGGCGAAGTAAGACAATGCCAGGCGTGCACCGGGTATCCTACACTTTAAGGCGAAAGTAAAACAATGCCAGGCGTGCACCGGGTGTGCTACACTGTACGGCGAGATTGCCATAACGTTAGGCGTGCACCGGGTCTCCAACAGTTTAAGGCGAAAGTAGCACCGATTATCCATCACTTCATGGCGAAAGTGACATACTGTCAGCGTGCATCGGGTATCCAACACCATACAGAGGAAGCAGCAATGCCAGGTGTTCACCCGGTATCCTACACCTTTCGAAAAAAAAAAAAGTAACAGTGCCAAGCGTGGACTGGGTATCCTACACCTTACGGCGAAAGTAACCTGATGCCACGTGTGCATAGGTATCCTGCACATCACGGAAAAGTACATGTTGAAAGGTGTGCAAGGATGTCGTACTTCTTACAGCGTACGCACTTTACGGAGACAGGAACATAGCAGGTGTGCACAGAGTCTATATCATGTTAGGCAGAAAGTAATATGGTGCCAGGTGAATGCGGAGCCTACATCTTACGGAGCAAGAGATATGAACGGATATCCTACACCGAAAATAACATGGTGCCAGATATGAACGGATATCCTACACCGAAAATAACATGGTGCCAGATATGAACGGATATCCTGCGACCAAAAATAACATGGTGCCAGATATGAACGGATATCCTACACCAAAAAATAACATGGTGCAAGATACGAACGGATATCCTACACCGAGAATAACATGGTGCCAGATATGAACGGATATCCTACACCGAAAATATCATGGTGCCACATATAAACAGATATCCTACACCGAAAATAACGTGGTGCCAGATATGAACGGATATCATGCACAGAAAATAGCATGGTGCCAGTTACGAACGGATATCCTACGCCGAAAACAACATGGCGCCAGTTACGAACGAATATCCTACGCCAAAAATAACATGATGCTGGTTGACCCAGCAGTGTGAAGGTCCGGCCGACATAAAAGCTGTCACTTCCACTGCCCATTTTAATGTGCTGTTCTCCTTTCCTTTGCTCCACCTTCCCCGCCCACATACATGCCATCTGACATGGTTAT
This sequence comes from Conus betulinus, assembly GCA_016801955.1. Classification (NCBI taxonomy): domain Eukaryota; kingdom Metazoa; phylum Mollusca; class Gastropoda; order Neogastropoda; family Conidae; genus Conus; species Conus betulinus. The sequence continues at coordinate 639,375 of JADBJO010000029.1, read as the reverse complement.
TCTTATATGTCACATAAGAAATGATGGATGATGTGACCTCACATCTGGAAGGGGGGGAGAGGGGTGGATGAAGGCATCATGAAAAAGATGACAGTGTCACTAGAAAAGGAAAGATGACGATGTCACTAGAAAGGAAAGATGACGATGTCACTAGAAAGGAAAGATGACGATGTCACCAGAAAGAAAGAAATGAGGAGGATATCACGAACAAAGGAAATGTGGACGAGGGCACTATAAGAAAAAAAAAAAAAAAAGATGATATGTTGAGAAACAAAAGATAGACAAGTATTGCATGAAAAACGATAACTGGATGACGACTTCATAGTAACAGAAATATAGATGGGGATATTACGCAAGAGGAAATTATGACAAAAGAAAAACTGGATGAGGGCGTCATGAAAAACAAAAGATAAACGTGGCCATCATGAGAAAGGACAGATGGATGAGGAAAATGGTGAGGAAGACAAAGATGCATGAGGTCATGGTAAGAAAGGATGACGAGGATGTCGCGAGAAAGTATACAAGAATGACAACATCGGAAGGAGGAGGATGAATGCAGAAATCATAAGAAATGAAAGATGGATAATGACACAATGGGAAAGGAAAGATGCATGAGGATGTCAAAGACAAAAGCAAGGTAAATGAGAACAGCAGGAGAAAGGACAAACCAATAAGGACATCACGAGAAAGGAAAGGGGGGGGGGGGTACAGACATCATGATGAAGAAAAGGGTGGATGAGGAAATTGCTAAAAAAAAAAAAATAG
>JADBJO010000029.1:618610-623610 GCA_016801955.1 Conus betulinus | reverse complement strand
GTGTGTGTGTGTGTGTGTGTGTGTGTGTGTGTGTGTGTGTGTGTGTGTGTGTGTGTGTGTGCGAGCGTGCGTGCGTGCGTGCGTGCGTGTGTGTATGCGTGCGCGCATGTATATGTGTGAATGAAGGTGTCAAGGACAATAGGGAGAGTGAGGGGGGGGGGGGGGGGGAGAGAGAGAGAGAGAGAGAGACAGAAACAGACAGAGATAGAGACAGAGAGCAGACAGCAGGCAGGCAGACAGACAGGCAAAGAGAGAGAGAGAGAGAGAGAGACAGAGAGACAGACAGACAGACAGACAGACAGACAGAGAAGAGACAGAGAGAGACTGACAGACAGACAGAGAGAGAGAGTGTGTGTCGGGATCACGGCAAGCGCAGAGCTGAGAGTAAGAGCACACAGGGAAGAGGATGGCCGACGAGCAGTCGTCAGATGAATAATGGATGTTGTAAGTGCCGAGTCATGTACTGAAGAACCGAAAGCTGAAAGTACCAAACCATGTCCAGACACGCCGGCACCGACATGACTATGGACAGACTTTACCATCCGCCCCTTCCTGTCTGCTTTCCTCTTTGTCTGCAAGGTGTTTCAGCCGACGTCTTTCTTTGTAGTGAGGTCTGTCTGTTTCTTCTGGCCCCTGCCAATCCCACAAAAGTTCCAGAGCCTTTCCCCCTGGTGTAAATGTTTAAACTTTTTAGAGTAGCTCAGAATTCTTCGTTGAGATTCATTAAAATTGAATGTCAAAGACTGTTATTTGATGAGCCTTTTCACACATAGTTTAGCTTCTTCTTCGATCAGTTCTATTATTTTCCAAACGTTGTATTGTCTTCTGTGTTCATTCATGATTTAAGTTCAAGTGGTAAGTGAGCAGATTCTGATTTATGTGAGATTTTTTTTCTGCTTTTCTTTCATTTTGACTCACATGTATGACACAGTGTCTATAAAATCACTAAGTTTCGGTGATTCGTGTGTGTGTGTGTGTGTGTGTGTGTGTGTGTGTGTGTGTGTGTGTGTGTGTGTGTGCGTGCGTGCGTGTGTGTGTGTGTGTGTGTGTGTGTGTGTGTGTGTGTGTGTGTGTGTGTGTGTGTGTGTGTGTGTGTGTGTGTGTGTGTGTCCATGGTACATTTTAGTTGTTTTTTTTCTTTGGGAATGACAGAGTTGAAACGCTAGCATAATCGAAACTTGTAGACTAATCACCATTTTCAGTTCGGACTTTTCCAGCCATCATCTCCATGAAGAGGTCACTGGATGAGTCTGTTGGTAACGCATCCAGCAGTTTTTAACATCATACAATTGTCAATTTTTCTTTAACTGTTATCAGTTACAATCATTATTGTATACATCGCTGAAATATCGGTTAACTGGAATCCTCTCTCTCTCTCTCTCTCTCTCTCTCTCTCTCTCTCTCTCTCTCTCTCTCTCTCTCTCTCTCTCTCTCTCTCTCTCTCTTTCTTTCTTTCTTTCTCGCGCGCGCGCGCGCGCGCGCGCGCGCGAGCGATGTTTACCGGTCGCCATCTTGTTGCGTACTTCTTGTTACAAATACTTAGGTTTCACTCTAACGACTAAACTCTCAGTAGATATTTCACTTTCAGAATATGCAGGAAGGGCGAAAGGGAAAATCGGTGAAATTATGAAAACAAGGTATAGCTCCGATGAGTATAGATAGTTCAATAAAAGCAATCAGATATTGGTTCAAATTAACGAAGATGACTCCAGACAGGATACCTAGACAGCATATGAAAGAAAAAGAAAAAAAAACAGAAATTGACAAACCACAGAACTGGGCACTGGAAATTAAACGCTGCTTGGATATGTATGGCTTCTCTGAAGTTTGGTTGAATGAAGGCGTAGGAAACGAGCAAAGATTTATCATAACACTAAAACAAAGAATCATAGATTGTTACAAACAGAACTGGCATAACAAAATAGCGAATAGTGAACGATTTTACAACATATAATACGTTTTAAAAACTAACACACCAAACTGAAGAATACTTTCGCGCAATCACAATCGCGAAGTTCAGAAAAGCATTGACAAGACTACGATTAGGAATAAACGAACTGCATGGCAAAAAAAAATATATAGACAATCAAGCTATAACAACATGCCCCTTCTGCCAACAGTAGAAACAGAAATGCACTTCTTAATGTGGTGTCCAAATTACAGGCAATACATGTTCAAAACTTTAGTAAAAATACATTTTCAAACACTTTAGTAACAGAAACGCAATCACACTGGAAAGTCTGCTACAAAACGATAACACTGAAACCATAAGAGATATTGCAATGTATATCTTCTATGCCTTAAAACCAGAGAAACCCATATGTAAAAATGGCGCGGCGTGAAAGCGCGCGTCAAGAGTCAAGAGTCTCTCTCTCTCTCTCTCTCTCTCTCTCTCTCTTTTGATGGTGTTTTTATCAGAAACAGACAACTACTCAACGTATGGCTGGCAGAGCGAGAGCGAGAGCGAGAGAGAGAGAGAGAGAGAGAGAGAGAGAGAGAGAGGTTCGTGCCAGAAACAATATCATGGATCCCTTTTTCCGTAGCTGTATGCTTTATCTATCTGGCCACCGACTCATCATGCAATAGTCTGATCCAAAGCTAGTAATTTCACAAAATAAACGTTGAAGCATAACAATCGCTGTACAGTAGCGCTGGGAAAAAAAACCACTCCGAATGTATGAGCTGAGGACAGGCGTAGGAGTATTTGCAGGGAAAGGTTTTCTTTCCACGGGCGCATGAAAGATATCGTCTTCCTAAAAATCTGTCATGGTAAAAACAACATTCATCGCCTCCTATGATCATCCAAATAACGCAGGATGCAGGATCTAAACAGGGAGAAAAACACGTGGAGAGAAAACCAACCCCTCCTATTTCATACCTGCAGACAGCGAACAGCCGCAATGTGTCGTAATGAGCAGTAACTGGACAGCAGCTCCTGCTGCATCAAACTCTGGGGGAATCTGAGGAAGTGTGAACTCTGTTTCACCAGGAAGAAAGTGGACACGTTTGTCGCCCCCCCTTCCCTGGTTGTGATTCAGACCTTTAACGTTGTTGCTCTTCTCTTATACCGGAGAGACAAATGCAGAAGTCATGGGCTCTCATTCTGAAGCTGGTCTGTCTACACAAAGAAATATAGTCCATCACGATTCTCTATCCATATCTAGTTTAATTCAATAACAGACGGGTCACTGCCTTTTGCTTACGTCCTGGGCGATTAGCTGAGGGGTCCAAGATGAATAAATAGATTGGCGAATAATTGGATAAGGAAAGAGTCAGGATGATGGCCTGATTGACGATATTATTTTAGCCGATGTCTGACCCATGCATTAACCCAGTGTACTGACCACATCTTAGAGTACAAAGCTAACATGCTCTGCAGCACTTCTTTAGATGTGTGTGTGTGTGTGCGTGCGTGCGTGTGTGTGTGTGTGTGTGCGTGTGCGTGCGTGTGTGTGTGTGTGTGTGTGTGTGTGTGTGTGTGTGTGTGTGTGTGTGTGTGTGTGTGTGTGTGTGTGTGTGAACATTTTTTAAGGAAAATGTTAACAAAATCCATGTGGCGGCAACCCCCATTTGAAATATATACTTTACGTTGTTTTTACAGTTTGTTTTAATGACAATTTCCACACAATGCCCCTTTGACCAATGAAGTAGAAGAGAGCACAGGAGAATTACAGTCACAAAGACGCAGCGCCTGTGATGTGCAGTATTGTCGTTTTCTCCTTTTGTTTTGTTTTGTTTTGTAGGTGGTTTTTGTTTATTTGTTTCTGTTTGTTCGTTTTTTCCCTAAATCCACCATTTTGGTACGAATGAGTTCATGTCCTGAACCTTTCCCTTTCAATAATCAACGTAGATCCAAAGGAAGATGATACAGATACCTGAACGAGAGAACCAATGCATCATAGACTCATCTCAGCAGTTTGCTTAATTAACAGCCGCCATATCTTAAATGACCGATCAATTGCAATATACCGTTCCGGGTAAATCCAACTCTTAACTCAAGAAGTGTGAACTTTTTCAACAGAAGTACAGTGTACATGGCTGTATCTCCTTCTCAGGCTGCGAATTTGACATTGGATCCACCACTTGAAGTTAATCACTCTACAGAGGTAGTTTCTGTCGACATTTTGTTTACAGGTCTCTCTCTTTTTCCATTTGTAGCCCCATTCTCCCTTTGTCCTTTGATTCCTGCAGTATGTCTTGTCCTTTGATTCCTGCAGTATGTCTTGTCCTTTGATTCCTGCAGTATGCATTGTCCTTTGATTCCTGCAGTATGTATTGTCCTTTGATTCCTGCAGTATGTCTTGTCCTTTGATTCCTGCAGTATGCATTGTCCTTTGATCCTTCCTGCGGTATGTCTTGTCCTTTGATTCCTGCAGTATGTCTTGTCCTTTGATTCCTGCAGTATGTCTTGTCTTTTGATTTTGGCAGTATTATTGTCTTTGATTCCTGCGGTATGTCTTGTCCTTTGATTCCTGCAGTATGTCTTGTCCTTTGAGACCTGCAGTATGTCTTGTCCTTTGATTCCTGCAGTATGTCTTGTCCTTTGATTTTGCAGTATGTCTTGTCCTTTGATTCCTGCGGTATGTATTGTCCTTTGATTCTTGCAGTATGTCTTGTCCTTTGATTCCTGCAGTATGTCTTGTCCTTTGATTCCTGCAGTATGCATTGTCCTTTGATTCCTGCAGTATGTCTTGTCCTTTGATTCCTGCAGTATGTCTTGTCCTTTGATTCCTGCAGTATGTCTTGTCCTTTGATTCTTGCAGTATGTCTTGTCCTTTGATTCCTGCAGTATGTCTTGTCCTTTGATTCCTGCAGTATGTCTTGTCCTTTGAGACCTGCATATGTATTGTCCTTTGATTCCTGCAGTATGTATTGTCCTTTGATTCTTGCAGTATGTATTGTCCTTTGATTCCTGCGGTATGTATTGTCCTTTGATTCCTGCAGTATGTATTGTCCCTTGATTCCTGCAGTATGTATTGCCCTTTGATTCCTGCAGTATG
>JADBJO010000029.1:601110-608610 GCA_016801955.1 Conus betulinus | reverse complement strand
TATGTTGCCTGTTGCAAATGTCTGTAAGTATCATGGTTTACGTTTTTCGACAAAACTGGGTTTCACAGGTTCATGTAGAGATTTAGCAAGTCTTGGAAAGAAGGCTTTGCAAAGTGTCATGCAGAACTGTGTATGCTTGAAGATAATTCCTTGCCAATACTCCTGGAAGCTTTTGATGCTAAACTACAACCTATTGTTCAGTATGGGGCAGAATTGTGGGGGTTGGAAAAAAAAAAGCTGCTGATTATTGTGAAAAGGGTCATTTGTGTGCTTTGAAACGCTTTCTTGGTGTAGACAGTAGACAGCTTCTGGTGAAACCAACAGATATATGCTTACCGTCAATTCTGTTCTTCAATGTGTAAAGTACTGGTTGCAGCTAAACAGCATAGAAGAAAACAGACTTATCATGGAAGGAAAAGCTACAGATAATGTCTTCACACGTGGTGGGGGGAGAAAGAAACGAAATCTTCAAGAAAGTATGTAATGAAGGAGCTCAACCTCTCCTGTGTCAAATTTGGTCACCATCAAACGTTGATTTTCTCCATGTGTGTATGTGTGCTTTGGTGCAAAGACTACTGTCAGACATTAATTTTCCGGGTGAGTGTGGGGTGCGACCGTTTCACTGTCTTTTCTTCTGTTTCAAAGATCTGATTTGTATTTAATTTTCATTGTCAAACATGAGCCTCTCTCTCTCTCTCTCTCTCTCTCTCTCTGCGTGCGTAAGGGAACCTCTGCCAAGGAACCTCTGACAGTTCATTGCAGATGAACTATAGCTAAAAGGCTCTGAGAGCTTTAACCTTTAACCCTTAACCATACGCATTGACAGAATGACTGAGGCTATGAGATAGAAACCATTGCCTATTTTGTGACTGATTTTTTCACCTGCTCCTTTTTGTTTCTCTGTTGTGCCATTCTGACCTTGCCATTGTATGGTCCACTTCTTATTCTATTACGCTCCTTCAGATTTGACTTGAAGCATGCATTGACTGCCTGGCTGATTGACAATGTCAAGTATGACTGAGCCTTCCTCCCGCTCTCCTCTTTGCCGTGTACCTCCCAGCCCCCTTGTCAACAGCAAGACCAACACTGGCATCCAGCTGGAAGAGACCAGCGACTGTCTGTTCCTTCTCTGTTTACATTGTCTGGAATGTCAGTTGTCTTCCTTGAAGAAGAACAAATAGGTCGAAAGGCGTTGTGTTTGTTTCGCAATTTGTTTTTTTTTTGGTTTTTTTTTGTTTTTTTTGTTTTTGTTTGGCATAGGAGTAATTCTGTGTGTTGCTCTTTGTTTCAATTTCCCTACTTTGCAATCACCCTACTACTTTTGAGATCACTTTCAGGGCGAGTTTTGCTCAACGGAAATAGGTTCTCTGGTCAATACCCCCCTCCCCCCCCCCCCCCCCCCCCCCCCCCCCACGCATGCACTCCTTGGTAATTAACTTTCGGGGGTGGGGGTGGGGGGGTGGGGGTGGGAGAGTGGTAGTGTCCTTGCTGAAAGAGTGGAAGTTGCCATCCTCTTCCTCTTCCCCTCCCCCCCCCCTCCCCACCCCCCCCTTTTCTCCACTCCTCTTCCCAACTCCCCCTTTCTGTCCCTGCTGGCTGATTTCTTCTTCTTCTTCTTCTTTTCTTTTTTTTTTTTTTTTTTTTTTTAACCGCATTGCAGACCTCGGAAACCGGAATGGGAACCCGTTGCCCTTCCGTGCACCTTGGTGGTGGGTCATCTTGATGAGAAGTCTGCATGAAGCGTGGAGGGAACGAGCGCAGAGGCGTGGGCGGAAGACCTGCCCCACCCAACATCCACCCTCCGTACAGGGCAGAGGGAAGCCCAATCGAAGGGAGTTCAAGGACTCCCCCGTCTCTCTGATCAGCATCAAGGTCCTCTGGCACATGCTGCTATGATGGAGGGAAACGTGATTTGGTTGACTTCTTCGACTGTCTGTCTGTCTGTCTGCCTGTCTGTCTGTCGTGTCTGTCTTTCTGTCTGTCTCTCTCTCCTCTGTCTTGCTGCCTGTCTGTCTGTCTGTCTGTCTCTCTCTCTCTCTCTCTCTCTCTCTCTCTCTCTCTCTCTCTCTCTCTCTCTCTCTCTCTCTCTCTCCCATGTGCAACACACACACACACACACACACACACACACACACACACTCACACACACACCACACACACACACACACACACACACACACACACAACACACACACACACACACACACACACACACACACACACACAAACGCATACACACACGCACGCACGCACGCATGCACACACACACGCACACACGCACACACACACACACCACACACACACACTCTCTCTCTCTCTCTCTCTCTCTCTCTCTCTCTCTCCTCTCTCTCTCTCTCTCTCTCTCTCTCTCTCTCTCTCTCTCTCTCTCTCTCAACGCACCTCATCTCTCCTGTTCTCCACTTACTCCAGTAAAGAAATCAATACTATTTACCATGGTACAGATTATAGAAAGGTCAAATGGTAAACTTGAAGTTCAGGGGCCTGTCGCATGACGATTTGTCACCTATGACAAGTCGTCTAAGCTTTTCGCGGAACGATTTGTTACTCAAGAACGATTTGTCCATTCACTGGCACAACGTACCGAGATATAACACTCACACGTGTGCTGTTCAATTTGTCACCCATGGGAATATGTTAAGTTTTTTGAGATGGGTCCGTGTGGTTGGATGTTCTGTGTGTTGCAAAAGTGCAAGAGAAGTTTGGTGCAGGGATGACGACACGACGGATGATGTTAACTTCTTTTAACTCTCAGACCAGAATGATTTTCTGGTATTACTCCACTTTCAGCAGAAATGAGTCCTTGTTCTTTGTGTTGAAAAAGAACGTGAGACATCTGATCGTATCCTCAATAGTCCTTATTAATGAATGTTATCATACTGACCTTTGGTCAATCATTTTTGCTCATCATTCATTCGCTGCGCCAGCATCACTGTACACATAGTTAAACGTAAAACAACTATTCACTCGGACCCTACTCCAGGAGTATTGGTGACGAATCGTGCATTAGTGACATGCTGGCAACATTTGTCAATGGTGTGACAAATCATTGCAGGAAAAAGAGAAATTGTGCCAAATGCGTCGGCAAGATTCGTCACCTACAGCACATTGCTCTGGAATGACAAATCGCTCTCATTCACATAAAAATCGTCCTGGTATTCTGACTCAGATGTCTTCTCTCTGTCGGTGCTTTTCCTTTCTTGTCAAAAGATCAGAGACTGTTCAAGAACAAAACGCCCTAAATAAATACAGGTTGAATATTTCGGCATTATTATAATCCAACACGGTGCCTTTGGCTCGAACTCATTTCATTCCTGCCGCAGTGCGTTTCGGATCCGACCATCTGAATGAAACCCCAAATGAAGTCAGCGGATGTCCCACCTAGAATTGACATAGTTCCTGTACATGTTATATTTTTTTTTTGTGCACCATATCATAGATCTTCTTTCAGACCAAGTTTTTTTCCCCCGGCGATGCGTTCGGGATTCTTTTTAAATGAATCAGGGCATTCCAGCCAGCGAATGCTCCTCTGGGAGCCAATGCTGCTTATTGCTGGAAGAGATGGTGCTGTCTGGACGGGGTCAGACGGAAATGCTGTCATCGCACTGGGAGATAAATGGCAGGCTAAATGGATTGACGTTGTTTACATTAGGCAGGACACCACTGATTGAATGAAGCTAGTGACTGCTCTCTCTCTCTCTCTCTCTCTCTCTCTCTCTCTCTCTCTCTCTCATCTCTCTCTCTCTCTCTCTCTCTCTCCATATAGATACATAGATAGACATGGAAAGACTGTTAGTAGGGGTGTGTGCAAGACCAAGAACGCCATTCATTCCCACACAGTTACACCCTCTCGGCAGACACACACACATGCGCGCACGCACGCACGCACGCACGCACGCACACACACACACACACACCAACCACTCCAAAGTATACAGATAGATAGATAGATAGATAGATAGATAGATAGATAGATAGCCAGGGAAGACACATGTGTATAAACACACACACACACACACACACACACACCACACACACCACACACACACACCACACACACACACACACACGCACACACGCTAGCATGCACGTGCACACACACACACACACACACACACACACACACACACACACACACACACACACACACATACAAGCTTTAGCTTTAAAAAAAAATCTGATTGGAAAGTGGGTTCTAGTGTCGACTAAGCCCGCGGAACGCAATTAATCAGAAAAGGGAAGAGAACAGGCAGCGAGAGGATCTGTGAGCAATGATTTATGTCTGATCACAATGTGCGGACGTGATGGAAAGAATGAGGCGAAGAACACACACACACACACACACACACACACACACACACACACACACACACACACACACACACACACACACACACACATACATACAAGAAGAAATCAAGAGAGAGAGAGAGGGGGGGGGGGAGAGAGAGAGAGAGAGAGAGAGAGAGAGAGAGAGAAGAGAGAGAGAGAGAGAGAGAGAGAGAGGAGAGAGAGAGAGAGAGAGAGAGAGAGAGATGAATGAACGAAATTTTATTTCACCAGGGCAATGAGATAAGCAAAGTGTACATGCTATTTTCCACCCAGCCCTGGGAAAGAAAAGAGAGAAGAAGGAGGAGAAACAACAGAAAAAAAAAAGGAAAACATGTAAGTCATTATAGCAACTACAGGGGAAAAGGTGATTGATTGATTGATTGATTGATTGATCTTTAATACACAAGGATGGAGATTTTAGGCCAAAGCCTAGTCTTACAATCTGTCCTTGTCAAGAGAGGAGAGAGAGAGAGAGAGAGAGTGTGCAGCTTCACGTGAAAGTTTGACGCCCCATTGGAGAACGATGTATGAAAATGACACAGGCTGCGGGCCTTTGCAGTTTTAGGAGTTACGAAGAAGTTGGGGCAGAATCAGCGAATATTTGATGAAATGAATGAAATGATGAAGCATGAATGTGCCCTACACACACACACACACACACACACACACACACACACACACACACACACACACACACTTCTCTCTCTCTCTCTCTCTCTCTCTCTCTCTCTCTCTCTCTCTCTCTCTCTGTCTCTGTCTCTGTCTGTCTGTCTGTCTGTCTCTCTCTCTCTCTCTCTCTCTCTCTCTCTCTCTCTCTCTCTCTCTCCATAGATAGATAGATAGATAGATAGGGGGAGAGAGAGAGAGAGAGAGAGAGAGAGAGAGAGAGAGAGAGAGAGTTCTTGTTCAACGACTGGAAGAAACGTCAACAAGAAATGCAATGCACATCAACACTGCGAGGGCCTAAGCTGACGGCCATCCATAGCCCCACCATCACTACTGATGCCACAGTCCACGGTCAGATATCCAGACTGTGTTCAACAACTCACTGACCTGGGCTCCATCATCAGCAATGAGGGATTCAAACCAGAAATCCTCGCAAGCGCAGCAAAGACGACCACAGCAACGTCCGGATTAAAAGCTGCATAGGAGGACAAGAACAACTCCATGAAACACCAGATTAGGCTGCGGTGTGGACAGGTATGTTCCATCTTCCTGTGGTGCATGCGAGACATGAACTCCCACAGCTGATCTGGACAGAAGAATCCCAAGCACTGAAATGAGACGCTGCCGCAAGATACTAAACATTAAATACACTGATATATCATATTAAAATAATCAATTAATACACTGATTATATCACCAATCAACAAGTGGGTCAGTCCATCAGGCAGCACGCTGGACACTACGAAGGTCTGTTAACAACAGTCATAAAAAGGGAAACAAGGTTAATATGGTCATGTAACGAGATTCAATGATCTTAGCAAAAGAAGCCTTTGAAGGAGAGACACAGAGGGGCCTCTCAGGGAGGAACAATGTACTGACGACATAGTAGAGTGACCAGGGAAAAACGTTTGAAGGAGAGAGACAGAGGGGTAAGGAGGGAGGAACAATGTAATGACGACACAGCAGAGTGACCAGGGAAAAAAACGTTGAAGGAGAGAGACAGAGGGGTAAGAGGGAGGAACAATGTAATGACGACACAGTAGAGTGACCAGGGAAAACGTTTGAAGGAGAGAGACAGAGGGGTAAGGAGGGAGGAACAATGTACTGACGACACAGCAGAGTGACCAGGGAAAACGTTGAAGGAGAGAGACAGAGGGGTAGGGAGGGAGGAACAATGTACTGACGACACAGCACAGTAACCAGGGAAAGCGGTTGCAGAGATCCAGGCCTTGACGCTTAACCGGCAGAACTGAAGGCACCTGGTGAACCCTTCTGTCGTGTCTGCCCCGGTGATCCCCGTTGGAACTAAGGAGAACAAGAAGAATGCGGAGAAGAAGAAGAAGAAGAATGCGAAGAAGAAGAAGAATGCGAAGAAGAAAATGCGACGAAGAAGAAGAATGCGAAGAAGAAGAATGCGAAGAAGAAGAATGCGAAGAAGAAGAAGAATGCGAAAAAAAGAAGAAGAAGAAGAAGAAGAAGAAGAAGAAAGAAAAAAAAAGAGAAGAAGAAAGAAGAAGAAGAAAAATGCGAAGAAGAAGAAGAAGAAGAAGAAGAAGAAGAAGAGAAGGAGAAGAGGAAGAAGGAGGAAGAGGAGGAGGAGGAGGAGGAAGAGGACAAGGAGGAGGAGGAGCAGGACGAGGAGAGGAGGAGGAGGAGGAGAAGAAGAAGAATGCGAAGAAGAAGAATGCAAAGAAGAAGAAGAAGAAGAAGAAGAAGAAGAAGAAGAAGAAGAAGAAGAAGAAAAAAGAAGAAGAAGAAGAAGAAGAAGGAGGAGGAGGAGGAAGAGAAGGCGGAGGAGGAGGAGGAAGGAGGAGAAGTGAAGGAAGACGAAGAGGGAGAAGGAGGAGGAGGAGGAGGAGGAGAGATGTGATGGAAATTTCAGGGATACAAGATAAAAAAAAAATGTCTGAAAGTGTTGCAATACCTAATAGCTTCAAGAGCCTTTTTTTTTTTTTTTTTTTTTTTTTACTTCGAATATCCGTAAAACACGACAGAGCGCATTATAGCGACCCCTAGGCTGCTCGTTACGTCGTTAAAGCCCCGCCAGCTGTGTGTGATTGTGGCCGTTAAGACGTGCTATCTTTACGTTCGCGACGTCTTTGAAATGGGCGGTGCCATCTCGGTTTTTGAAATCGTGCAGCTCATTTTCACTCTTCTCCAATGGCAAAGCCAGTTAGTGACCTAATCTCAAGGGGTATAGCTTTCAATTTTCCCGTGTCATTCCCCATCCCATCCTCTCTCTCTCTCTCTCTCTCTCTCTCTCTCTCTCTCTCTCTCTCTCTCTCTCTCTCTCTCTCTCTCTCTGTTAATGTCTTTCAGTGCTCAATTTAGTTTTCTTCTCTATGTAATTATTAGCTCTGCATCTTGAAAATGAAACCTGTGTAGACACAAAAAATACAGCAAGAATAGTTTCGTGTTTGCTGCGGGTTTTTCTTTCCTTTTTTTTTTTTTCCTCCATCCCCCCCCCCCCCCCCCCCCCCCCCC
>JADBJO010000029.1:576110-593610 GCA_016801955.1 Conus betulinus | reverse complement strand
GGAACACTAACAGGGTGATGCAAGAGAGCAAACTCCTGCCTGACTACTGGTGGTTTACAAAACCTGCATAGCATCCCTTGACAGAACACCCGGAGAGAGTTTCACATTCAATGCGAGGGAGACGATCCTCACCCTGCCCCAACACTGGATGAGGAGAAGACATTAGAGCTATCTTGCTCCACACCAGCAGTTTCCCTGAAGAATATTAAAATGGTAGACCACACACACACACACACACACACACACACACACACACACACACACACACTAAAGTAAAGGAGGTAAATGGAATCCATTGTAATCCAGGGTAAGTTTCATAGCTCACACTTTTATTTCAATGAAACTTAAGTATGGCATAAGTTTGCTACACAACATGATTTTAGGTTTCTAGCACTTCATTACCACATAGTTGATCTCTCTCTCTCACTCTCTTTCAGATACACAGTTCCCATTCCACATGTACACTTGAGAGACCCCACATTCACACCCACTCTGAACATTAAAAAAAAAGTAAAAAATCATTAAGAATATAGAACTCAAATGTCTCCAGCTCCTTGTTTGTCAGTCAGCTGTACAGCAATTACAAATTTGAAACAAAGTTCGAAACAAAGTTTTAATAACCACACTATAACCATGTTGGTGAACAAAACATCGCTGTGATTGTGGCCGACATTAAGCTATTTTCTTTTGAAGAAGCAAATAAAATCCATATCTCCTACAATTTCCATATCAAAACACTTCTTCCTACTGGCAGAACTGTTTAGATGTACAAAACCGTGCATTAAAACTCTGTGACTGAAACAAGAGATTTATGTTGATCCTCTTGGCAATGCAAAACAAGCATTTGCTTCTTTTTTATTTGTATTGTACAACCACACCACGGAGAGCTTGGAACATCTTCCATTTCATATAAATGCCAAACACTGCTATTTCATCCTCCTCTTTCAGAAATGAATCCCCAGACCCCTTTTTTAAAAAAATTTTGGAATGCAGGACTTTCGCCACATTCAGATTTCGGGAATAACTCCTAGAGAATATCCGGACAGAAACTGGGGATGGCAGGCATCAGTGAAACAGTTTAGCACTACACAGACACAAACAGATACTCTTTTTTCCTTCCTCTCTCTCCCCTCTCTTTCTCTCACATACACAGACGTATGTACAGTCACACACCCAGGTAATAAAACGTGGCAGTAGCAAATCAACAAGAAATCCACCACACTTCTTGCATTTATTCCAATGTACACAATTCCTCGCACCTTTGACACTCGTTCCCAAACACACACTGACACGACACTGTCACTTCCATGACTTCTTGGACCGCCAGTCTAGGAACTGATCCAAGTCCCCCTCATCCAGATCATCGCTGTCGTTGTCCCCATTGTTGTCATCACCGCTGGTCTTTGGGATGGTCTCCTTCTTGACGTGCAGGTCCTCCACCTCCTTCCAGCGCTGACTGATACACAGAAGGATGGAGAGGAATCACAATCTTGTAGAACAAACATTCCATCATACTGTCATGTGCAACCGAAATACACCAACACATATGAATTTGCATACTGTGTGAAAAAATGTAAACTTGTGCTTAAACATGACATTGTGTGCAACCATTGCTCCTTGTACTGTTAACTTAGAACCATGCTCTCTCTCTTGTTTTCTTTTATTTTCCTTTGATTTTTGTTTCATTTTCTCTTCCTTTTCTTCTCCAAGTTCAAAACTATAGAATGTTACACTGGTGTTAATAAAAACACACAAACACACACAACCCCCCACCCACCCCCACCCCACCCCCACCCCCACCCCACCCCCTACACAAACACACACAAATGCATAGAAAAAAAAACACCAGTATTATATAGATTTTATCTCCCGATGCTTACAAAACTAAAGCAAACAGAAATCTATGTTTCTTATTGCCACATTTAAGAAGAACATAGAAAATGTAATGTGGGAACATGGGAAATATGAGCAAAGCAAAATGAAACTGTTCTGAAGAGTTTCCTTCACACACACATACATAACCACACATACACATACATGCGCATGCAAGCGCACATATGCATGCACACACACCTACATACAAACACATATTCCTGTTCCCAACTCACATCTGATCATCAATTTCATCCAGGTTGCGCTCCACATTGATCTGCTCGTCCTCTTCCTCCATGATGGCCTCAGACACCTGGTCCATAATCAATACATTCAGGATACACTTCACATTCTCCTCACTACTCTGCCCCCCCCCCCCCCCCCCCCCCCCCCCCCCCCCCCCTCCCTGTCTCTCTCATTCCCTTAATTCTTCCCCTCTACCCTTATCCTGTCCCCCTCAATCCCCCACCCCCATCTCCACCCCTTCATCCTTCCCCCAAAAGCCAGACTTGAATCATACGCTAGTTCTTTTGCGTCTACCTTTTACACAATGTTCTTGAACAAAATCATTCAAAATTTTCAAAACTACTCTTTTTTCACTGGAAGGTTTTTTTCACTTTTTAATATGGTGCCTATAGTACGGGAAACGATTATCAACACCCTCCAACAGGACAAAGTACTGGCATGAAAAAAGATCTGGACTGAGGGCTTACAATAGATCAGTAAGTCATTATGTGGAAATAGCCCCTTGACAGATGTCAACACACACTGTACAGAGTTCACATTGATCCCAGTGATGCCGACCTCCTTACGTCCTACCGAGATACTTCCAAGTATGTTCTTGCCAACAGTAGACAGAATATTCAGTCAAAAGCACTCCAGGTGCCAAAGGGTTGTGTAGATTATTTTTTTTCTTTTGACTTGTGAGCTGATTTCAACGGGGTGACAGCCCTGATATGGCCCTTTGCACCAGGGCTATGAGCAACATTACCTTACCTTACCTTGCCAACAGTAAAAGGGAGAGAATCACTGAACGATCTTGCAGGTCTCAGAATGGGTTCATAAAAGCTATCTCCTTACCCTGCATCACTCACTCTGGTGTATAGCGACGATAACTTGTTTTCCGCCCTGAGAAATGAGATTTGTCTACTTCAAAATCAGGTCATCTTGACTTCATCGCCTTTTTAAACACTAGATATGCTGGACAAAATCATGAACAATGAAGACAGTGAACTTGTACTCATTTAGCAGACAATTTCCATAGAGAAAAAAAAACAACAACAAAACACTGACACCAACAGTAATCCTCTGCTGCTGATGAGAAATGTGTTGCCAATACTTGCTGAGATAACTGTAAACTGTTATGAAACATGTAATAACATCAAGATATATACGATAAATCTCAAAGTAAGTCTAATTATTGCTCACAAGTGGAATTCATTGTGCAGCATAATGAGCAGATATGTGCACAAATTCCCTAGGAAACAGAATCCACTGTAGTTTTAGAGCAAACAAGGCTGACCCTTTCTTTTTTTATTCTCTGACACATGCAGTACATCATCATAATCAGTCCTTAAACCTAAGGTCATTGACGCAACACCTGAACAGACAATCCTCAGTCCAAGTGGGATGCGATTCAAAAGGCCTCAACAACTGTCAGCAGTCAAGTAGTTTTGAACACCAGTCCACTTGTGAAATGATGAACTGTATCAGAAGAAAGAGAACCCACTGTGATTGGTTCCATGCACAGCAGATTTGAATCCCCCAAAATCTTTGCCATCTCCTGCTTGTTTTAGGGCAACTTTTTTTTGTTGTTTTTAAAGTAATCTTGTCATAAGCATGCATGCCTTCATGTAAGTGGCATGACAACAACAATAATCCTACATGCGTTGACACCAAACGTACTCACATGTGACTCCTCTTTCATGGACTTCTGGAACAGCTCCCACTCCTCCTCCATCTTGTCTTTATACTCCACTTGTCGCACCTGCATGCACACCAGTCAACAGGTTTGTATGGTCGATGTAAAGAATTTGGAAGGGGGTGGGGTGGGGGTACGGGAGCGATGTTAGTAGGAATGAGGGATGAGGGGTGAGGAATAAAGTGAGGAAGACTAGATAAGGGCAAAGTATGGCAAAAAAGAGAAGGGAGAGAGGTGGAAGTAAGCATCATACCATAACACTGTGTTTTGATTATCAAACATTGAGTAAATCTACAGACACAGTTACCTGAACAGCATGTTGTAGCTTTTTCATGCCCTCAACTCCTAATCTGTCCCTTTCCAAGGTAAACACACCAACAGAAAGACCCTTTCAAATGTGGTTTCTTCTTTTCAAAATTCAGTTAACTGGCACAATCAATCCTTCACATTCATAAATGACACCTTGTGTTCAACACTGGCTCTCTCACTGAAAAGAATCTATCATTCACATTCATAAATGAGACCTTATGTTCAACATTGGCTTTTCTTTCTCACTGAAAAGAATCAATCATTCATTCATAATGAGACCTTATGTTCAACACTGGCTTTTCTTTCTCACTAAAAAGAATCAATCATTCACATTCATAAATGAGGCCTTATGTTCAAACACTGGCTTTTCTCTCTCGTAAAAATTCACAAACTGGAAAAAGGCTACACTCACACTTTTTCATTCTTTAGAGTTGAAAAAACCACCCTGCAAGAATTGCTAATTGCCAGTGCCCATGTTGAAATTTTACTCAAAAACTTTGACAAAGTTTGAAAATTCACAGTAAACCAACCACATGGAATATGGCACTCATGCAGGAAGGAAGAGGAAGTCTAAAGCCTGCTGCATTGTGAGACTGCTTTATTCTGACTGGTTCCTTTCAACCAATCGGCTACAAGCTTACTATTTACTCCACTCCTCAAGTGCGCCTGCGGCTGTATCAGCACAATGACACTTTGGCACATCAGTGCGCCAATGGTGTGATAAAGGTTAAAAAAAAAAAACCCATATAAATTAGAACAAAAGATATACATCCTGGTTGTGGATTCGGTCCTGAAGCCCAAACCTATTCCATCATCTACAAATGAATTCCATTCTCTGGTTGAAACAAAAGAACCAAATGGGTACTAGGGAGACCACAGACCTCAGCCAAGTTTGAGACGGATTCTACATCCAGCCTTTGATCCAGATCTTCACCGAAATCAAACAGATTCATCCCTGGACCACATCCCACCTTTCCACCCATTTCATTCAATCTTTCATGACAGACACCATGTAACAAATTCTTCTCTGGCCCAAGGAGGTTTTTCATTTTACATCCCTTGGAACAAATGTAAAAACCTACCTGTGTTTCTGTGTGTGTGTGTGTGTGTGTGTGTGTGTGTGTGCGCGCACGTGTGTGTCTGTGTCTGTGTCTGAGTGTATATGCGCTCTTGCTTTTGTGGGAATGTGTTTGTGTGCCCTAGACATATAAATGTATCAACTAAAATCTCTTGATTTGGTTCTAAAGATATTCATTTTATTAGGAAGTATCAATAATACAGTACAACATGGTGATGACAGTACATATGAAATTGTCTCATTGTCTAACCTACTTCTCTTTTGCTTTTGCGCCTGATGAAGTTAATCTTACACCCTCCAACAAACCATTCCCACACAACCACCCAAAAGCATATCAAAGCACTAACCTTGGCATCCATCTTGGGGTCGTCAAAGAAGCCTTCAGGCAGAACCTCCGCCATAGTGGTTGGCTTGCTGCTGGACGCACTGTCTGCTTTCTCTGCCTCTGCTTTAAAGTGAGGATCAAAGAAGTCTGTGGACAATTCCAGAGAGGAAATGTAATACCTATAAATCCCTCTTCTATATGAAACTGACAAGAAAGCTACCACCATACTTGGCAAGAAAAACACCAAATTTTGAGGGTCGGGAGTGGGGGAGGTTAAGGAAAAGGTGAGACTGAAATGATAAGATCTACACCCCACAGTCAAGACTATCACAACTCTACAGGGAACAAAGACATGTTCTGACCTCTGTGATTTAGCAACGATGCATCATTTCCTCTGCATGAACACCGGCACTGGGAGTGTGGCAGTATCAACTTAGGTGTGGTTGTGTATGTGAAAGCCAGGATGAATACTTGCCACAAGGACAATATGAAATACCGCATATCGCCTTCCCCCACTCCCAACCTTTACTTCCCCTCAAACCCTCCGGGAAAAAGAAAGAAGATGGAAAATGAACTGTTGGGCAAAACCAGGTCTTCACACAGCCCTCTTGTGGCTGTAGACATAAGAACCACTCACGCTGACCGCTCACCTTCAGGTAATCCTCCAGCTCCCTTTGCACCACCACTGCTTGATGAGGGAGTCTGCACAGCTGTTTTCTTTTCATCTTTGACCGATTCTTCTTCATCTTCAGATGATGATGATGATGACGAGTATCCTGCTAGAGCTGCTACACTGTTCACTGCTGATGCACTGGAACTAAACAACAACAGTGTGGTATCAGTAAGTATTTTGACTCATTCGACCCTGCCTAATTTTGAGACACCAACGACGGGAATCCACGGAGGTGGGGGAAAGGTCAAGGTTTGTTCTAATTTGCCTCTCAACTCTATCGGGAATCCACGGAGGTGGGGGAAAGGTCAAGGTTTGTTCTAATTTGCCTCTCTACTCTATCTGAATTTTAGTTTCAGTTGACCACACTGGGCCCAGTTAGGGCTGTCACTACAATGACCATGTCCTGAAAAGGAAAAAAAGAACAAACACACAACATACAGAACTATTTACAAAAAAGTATGTAAATCACCCAGCTGCTGTTACCCAGTGGACAGCATTACTGATTGCAGGCTGACGGGTCATACTCATAGGTTTGATTTCCATGAGAGCCATTTACATGAGCGACTTTTCAGCCAAACCAGCTCAAACCCAGAGTTGAGACAAGGATCAATTGGGAAGACTGAAACTAAACAGACAGCCCCACCCACTTAACGGAGTGTCTCTGAGAGTGCTGCTCAATTTCTGACCTACACTGCACATGTCTGCATCTCCCTGCCCTGTTTGATATTGGAATATACTATGAAAGTACATGTAAGTGCAGCCCTGTCCTATAGTCTAAGACCATAATGGAAACGCTACAGATGCTTGTATCACTGGGGCCAGTTGATGCCAGAATATGTTATGAAAGGAAGTGAAGAGTACAGGCCCTGCACGTCGTGTCTGATCAGATAGAACCCTCAGCCTCATCTACGTCAGCCTCCTCTTCACTGATCATCATTACATTTAAAAAGTCTGAAAATCCAGTGGCATTTCATGCTCCACTCTCATCATGAACGCAGTTTCTGTTTCTTTTCCACATCCATGACAAAGCTGAATTTGTGTAAAAAGTTTTCTAGTATTAGTAGGCTCATGGAGACTGTTACTGACTGGACATGGTGACATCTTTCCTCATAACAACC
This sequence comes from Conus betulinus, assembly GCA_016801955.1. Classification (NCBI taxonomy): domain Eukaryota; kingdom Metazoa; phylum Mollusca; class Gastropoda; order Neogastropoda; family Conidae; genus Conus; species Conus betulinus. The sequence goes on along the minus strand of JADBJO010000029.1, from coordinate 586,314 downwards.
TAAAAATGTATGCTCCTTGTAGACCGCACCGTGCCACTGACACTGAAAAAAGTCTGGGTGTGGTTATAAATAAGAAGTAAAGTAAAGAATGAATGACAGGTTAAGTAATGCCACTAAAGGAGGGGGCATGGAAGATATGCAAAATAAACATAAATCTGTGCTTCTTCATGAGGAAGTTGGATATGAGATAATGAGAAGCAAAACTAATGCGTGCATGCGTGCGTGCGTGCGTGCGTTCGTGCATGCGTGCGAGCGAGTGAGCGAGCGTGCGTACGTGTGTGTGTAAGAAAAGAAGAAAAAAAAAAAAAAAAAAAAAAAAAAAAAGAGAGAGAGGGGGTGGGAGAGAGATTCACAAACAGAAAGAGACAGACAGGAAGACAGACAAACATAAAAATTAAATTCTAACAGAAGAAGAAAACAGACAGGATACGCATGAGAGAGAGAGAGAGAGAGAGAGAGAGAGAGAGAGGGGGAAGGAGGGAGAGAGAGAGAGAGAGTGAGAGAGAGAAATGGTAAGGCAGACACAGAGTGTCAGTGAGTCATGTTCATTGCCAAGCTGACCATAGAAATCCCTTCCAGGCTTTATCAATTTAACAACATACTAATCATATACTGTTGACTGAATCAATGAATTTTTACCAAACCTCTACTGAACATTTCTTTTTTTTTTTTTTTAACCTTTTGAATTTCACTAACCTGGACGTCTTTAATCCATTGGAGTCTAATGCTTGCACTGCAAAGAAAAAAAAGCAAATGTGAGTAGCGTATCAATTAGTTCACGTGTATGTTCTACACACATAAAAAATTCACTTAACATTAAATAGTATCTTGCAATGAACAGGTAATTCAACGCCCAAAACTCAGTACCACTTGAGGTTACCATTATGTTGTTAAAACAATGTTCTATCTAACCATTCTTCTTACAATCCATTCCACAGTCAACCCATTTGCTGTAACTCCTTACCCATCCTCCATATGTGACTTTATTTCATTTTCTTACAGGATACTTGGGAAAGGTTGAATAAGACGCATGACTTGAGACAGTTTTCTGATCTGGAAGGTGTCATTTTCAAAGTACAAAGATAAAACAGAGGACTTTTTTTTAAGTTATTCAACTTGTAATGTGACTGGTAAAATCACTATGTCACAGTCATAGTGGACAGTACACTTAACATCAGAGATGAATTGGAGTCCAAGGCCTTGCTAAATCAATGAGAACAGACATATAAGAGAAGACCGTACAGATCTTTGAAAATGATTCAAACTTAATAAAGAAAAAAAAAATGACTTAGGTGAGCATAAATGACAAAAACACTTGAACACGCGCACATCAAACTAATCCTTTCACAAAATTTCGACATCAGATTTGGTGCACTTTGAACTTAAAGGGGCTTTCACATACTTTCTTTTTTCAGTCCTAGTTTCATGAGTTTGTCTGTCACTCTAGGTGTTTCAAACCACAGCCACCAAGATCATGAGTCCAGTGCTCTATAAACATTGTAAAAAACAGCGCTATTCTGAGGTATTCCAGATCTCTATTCTAGACTCACTTAACGATCATCTCTTTTAAACACTTTTAGCTTCATCATTTCTGTAGCTATTCTCTTCTTCCCTTGTGGGGGAAAATGAAGCAACATGATATATTTCAAATTACATATGCTGTGTTTTTTCTTCTGCCTACAACAAAAGGGTTATTTATCGATCTTAAAATACTGTAACTTGAGTTTGATGCATGAATTCAGCATCAATGCCAAGGCCTTCTGAAAAAGCCTTCTTCCCACAATGGCCACTGACTAGGAGGGTGAAGGAAGCTGTTGGGACTGATCAGTCACATCAGGCTATTGAAATTTCAGCATATATGGGGGTGAACTCTTCCAGGTCAATTGTACCAGACTGTCCACCACATATACACAAATGAATGCATGCATGCATGCACAAGAGAAATGCACATAGTTACAAAACACAGATGCTAATAAAGGCATCACATCTCTCTTCATCCCTAAAATATCACACACACACACACACACACACACACACACACACACACACACTGATTGACTGACTGAACCATTTCTTGTCAGATTAACATACTGTTGTACTGACATTAAAAAAACCCACACACACAATAACTTAATGAAAAACCAAAGTAATACAAGTAACATCTGAATGACGTAAAAATCATAGAGGAAACTTAACAGGGAAAGATTTCACTTTATAAGTAAAATAGTAATATCAGAAATTGTAATTCTAAAAGAAGTTACATTGTAACTGTACTGGAAATTAAAAATCTCTCTCTCTCTCTCTCTCTCTCTCTCTCTCTCTCTCTCTCTCTCTCTCTCTCTCTCTCTCTCTTTTACACACACTGACCACCACCACCCAAAATAAATAAAAAAAAACCCACCCCTATCTCTACACCTACTCACAGAGTGATATTTTGTACAGGCAAACGCTAAGAGGCACAACCACATTCACTGACCAACCTTTGGCTTTTTTCACAGCTAAGATCTCTGCATCTGACAGTTTCCTCTTGCCTGTGACCTCCAATGGCTTGACAGGCCCTTGTGTTTTGGAAGCCAGGTATTTCTTTCCAACAACACAAACAACATGGAAACACCTCATTCACATGCCTGCACTGCGTTTGGGCTTTCTACTGAACAAAAAAAAATAATAATAAAAAAATAAGACCTTCATTTTCTTGCTGCAAATAATATATCTGTCTTTTAAAGGTGTTTTTTTTTCCTTGTTTGTTTCTTTTTGGTTTGTTTTTTTTTTATTGTTTTTTTTTTTTTTACCCCCAGAGAAATCTGGGGCCTTTCTGTACCAAAATAATTTCTTGGTCTTAAAAATGGTTATCTTGGCTAGCCACTGTAGTGCAACAGTTAGCATCATCGACTTGTGGATTCGGGGAGCTGTGGATTCGATTCCCATCAAAGGCAGTTAATTGTGTACATTTTCAGCCCCGACCAGCTCCTACAGAGAGTTCAGCATGCTATGCGCTCACATGTGAAGACTGGAACCAGTGAATCAAGTTTCATCCCACTAATGGATACAGATCTCTGAAGTGATGCTCATCTTTCTCAAACCGACACTGCTAAGTGTTTACATTTCTCAGTTTTGGTTGATATGGGAATGTAATACAAAAGGAAGCACAGAGTAAAGCCTTGTACTCTCTGACCAGAATTGAATTCTACAACATAATCTTCATATTATCATCTTCAATTCAAAGCAATTAAAAAATCTCAAGAACGATAGAACAGAAAAACAAAAACACAAAACTTTCAGTTTCACACACACAAAAAAGGGAAAACGAAACAAACAACAAAACTGTTCCATTTTGTTTCAGTATGTAAATTCACAATGCAACATTTCGTTTCTGACAAGCTAGATGACAGCCAATTACATCTTGTCTTGGTGAACATTCCTCTTGTTTTTCATCTTCTCTTTATCTGTTCATGTCAGTTCATTGATGACTCTCAATTATGACAGCTGTATTCTGTGTATTTTTCTTTTCGTTTCCCATAACACAACAAATACTTAAACAGTCAGCATGACTCTCAATTATGACAGCTGTATTCTGTGTATTTTTCTTTTTGTTTCCCATAACACAACAAATACTTAAACAGTCAGCAGAATAGTAGTTCTTCTGCATCTTTGATCTTCTGTATCTCCTGAAAATTTTGCATAAATGTGAAAAACAAAAATTCAGTGAAAAATTTAGGCTGTTCTCTCCACTGGGTCAGTCTTACCACAGTGCTGCACCACCTCTGTGAGCATTTGTGCGTGCGTGTGTGCGTGTTTTGTCTCTTTATAAAGGAATATCCCTCTAATACGCCAATGTCAGACAGTTTGAAAAAAAAAAATCACCTAAATATAGACAACTCATCTTAATATTTTATCTAAGTTCACTATATTAATACTAGAATCCATTTTAGAAGCAAAATGAAAAGGAGTTCTAGCTTGAAACAGCATTTGCATGATGTTGTGTATGTAAAACATAATTAAGAGACAGGCAGACAGACAGACAGACAGACTGAAATAGAGAAAGACCGAGAGGGGGAATGGTAAGAGCATTTGCCCAAACCATGCAGTGAGCAAACGATGTTCATACTTAAGATCTGTATCATTGCAAAGTAAATGGAAAAACATACAAACACACAACAAGAATGAAGTCTCTATCTTCAGTCGTTTTCGAGATATTGCAGTTTAAAGTTGCGACGTTTTTATGCACCTGACAAAATGAGATATCTTCCAAGTTTGAAAGCCAATAGTATCATACATGATTGATACATCTGGTTATAAACTGGTGTTCTCAATCTATACAACTTACACTCTTTGATCAAGTAAGTTCAGGGGGTTCAGTTTGGATGGCTTTTGTGTGATATAGTGTTAAACTTGTAACAAATTGCAATTCAGCAGCGACTTTCGAATTTGCATGATGTGGCTACTTTGAAGCACTGCAGCACAGTAAGAATAGCCATTTCAGAGTTTCCAGTAGTTTTGGTCAAACTCTCTAAGTTGTACTAAGCAAAAAGTCATTTTTTCTGAGGTATCTGCTATAAAAACATTTGTGAAAACTTCTGTGCTAAAAACAGGATATATTGCAATTTGGACGGCGGAAAAATGGGGGGGTAGAATCGCCCGCCACACTTAAAATTGCTATAACTCAAAACTACTTCATGAACTGTTTCCAAATTTTGCATACAGTTTCTATACAGTATTTCCTGTGAATCAAAGTGTAGATTTTTGTTATTTTATACCTAACATTTTATTTCCTGTACTAGAATAGTGGCCAGCAGGGGCGGAATGATGATGATGTCCAAATTAAAACCGACAGTTTTTCAAAACTTACTAACAGATTTCAACAAAAATTTGGTATGATGTTGTCTGTATTGTTATTTATAAAATCATGTTATTTTTGCTGTTTCTGACAAGTGCTGGCATCCACCAAACAAAAGGTCACTTTACGATAAGGGTGGGAAGTACACTCTTGCAGACGGGCAGATAGGGTTGACTACATACATTGTTCTTTTTGTATGCAGCATACTCCAGGCACTGTTCATTGTTAATTGGAACAGACCAGGCATGGCCAGTGGTTGTTTTGGAGACTATGTTGAAGTCACTGGCAAACAAAAATATGCTTTGCACTAAATCTGTGTCTGTCTTGATTGGCCACACAAGCGTGTTGTTTGCAAGAGCAAAATTTCTAAGAAAATTATCTACTTTCAGGAGAGTGGATCTGTGACACACTGCCAAATCATCATCATAGAAAACTACATTCTGGCCAATTTTGGTAAAGACAAGTCTTCCAGAAGGCAATCAGTGGCATGTTCATTGATTTCATCATTAATGCAGCATGATTGCATCCTAAAAATGGGTGATAACTTCTTATGTCTCCCATCTCTTCCTCGGTCACCATCACTTCTTCATCAGTCCCCAAGCCCAACTGCTCTGCCTCAGAAAAAATTGAAGTGGAGACACAGCTCACACCTCATCCACTTTATCCTGGTCTGGTGGTTCTCCAACTTACAACACACAGCCAATAGTGAACACTGGCATGTGTGGTAAAACTGTGGCCTATATAAAGTTTTGGGTGACCAGCCACCCACGAACCCTGGCGTGTTAGGGGTAAAGGCTGTGGCCTATATGAAGGTTATGGGTGACCAGCCCCCCACAAGCTCTGGCATGTGAGAATGCTTCTTTGATTGGTATGGGTGACATGCCACCCACAGTATCTGACGAGGATCATAAGCTTTTATTACTTACTCCTTTATTTACCACCAAAACACCACAATATTTAATGGGGGCAAGCACAAATACATAATGAACAAAGTCATAAAACTTAGTTACATATTATGAAAACTGAGTTAGTTTTGAAGATTTAAATGACAGTCTGGGTAATTTTTCACCCACAAGCTCTGGCAAAGGTTAAACAAATTATATAAAAAATGTGGATGCATTTTCTCAGTTAAAAAAAAAAAAAAAGGAAAGGAAAGAAAAAACATTAAAGCATGGCACAGGATCACTTAACTGAACTGTGACTGCATGCTTTTTATCATGTATATTTCCCTGTCCTGTTTCATCATTGTGCGATATCGTGTGTGTGTGTGTGTGTGTGTGTGTGTGTGCGTGTGTGTGTGTGTGTGTGTGTGTGTGAAAATTACTGAAAAACAAAAAAAAAAAATACATTAAAGCATGGAACTGGACCACTTAATTGAACTATGAGTGCATGCTTTTATGTAAATTCCCTGTTTTTCTTCATCATTGTGCAATATGTGTGTGTGTGTGTGTGTGTGTGTGTGTGTATGTGAAATTACTAGAAAAAAAAAACAAAAAAACCATGGCATAGGACCACTTATCTTAACCATGAGTGCATGCTTTTATGTAAATTTCCCTGTCTGTTTCTTCTTCTTCATCATTGTGTGATATGTGTGTGTGTGTGTGTGTGTGTGTGTGTGTGTGTGTGTGTGTGTGTGTGTGTGTGTGTGTGTGTGGTTACTGCTCTCTGTCCATTCCTTATAATTTAATTTTAGTATCTGTTGTTCTTTGTAAGCAAAATGTATTGCATATTCTTTGTAAACAAAAGGTACATCCTCCCAACACATTATTTTGTCGACAGGGTGTGATTTAAGCATTGCCAATAACATGTTAAGTATTTCATCATTATGATTTTGAATGAACTTGTTGATTTAATCATTGTGAATGTAAAAGAACATAAATATGCATTATATAATGCTTTTTTTTTAACAAAAGGTAGAATTAAAGAAAGATTTAACTTTATTTTGGACTCTACCTTTTTATCAACTACTCTGTTTATTCCGTATGTTTGTGCTGTTACAGCAATATACATAACTGTGGAGCATAACATACAATCACCAAAAAATATCATACATACAATCACCAAAAAATATCACAAATGTTACTGTCACAACAAGTAATGTCTTGGCAATGCAATGCTACTGTAGTTGTATTCTAGCAGTTTTTTTACTTGAAAGCAATCACTAAGTGTTCAAAACCTTGCTGTGTTTGCCAGTAAGGAGGGGAGGGGTGGGGGGGGGGGGAGAAAGCAAATCCATACAGTTCAATTACAGAAATTTCAAATACGCTAGGAAAAAAAATTTGATTGCTAAGCTAAACTTTGTTGAGTCAGGTTGACTCGACAGTGACCCCCCCCCCCCCCCCCCCCCCCCCCCCCCCCCCCCCCCCCTTACAGACCCTCTGTTCCACTTCAGACTTCTCTCTCTCTCTCTCTCTCTCTCTCTCTCTCTCTCTCTCTCTCTCTCTCTTTATACCACCAACACGCGCTTCCACATCGAGTATGACAGTAATGATCGGTGTTTCGATTGATGGTCATTATCAGAAGACAGTGCTTTCAGAATTCAAAGCCTCGGACCGTCTTGTACGCGCGGTTGTGGCTTCCGGTTCGAATCTGTCTCAAACAGGTGTTTTTTAACTACGATTTTCTCTATAATCGTGTAATGGAATCAGTAACTATTTCACAAATACATGAATCAACATAAGTGAAGCCCATTACTGATATCTATTTTCATTAGTTTTGTCTTTAAAAAAAAATACGATCGCTTCGAACGGCACAACGCGTGGGACTTTTCCGACCTGTTTAATCTTGACGAACACCGCTGAATTACGAACAAAAAATAACTAAGCATTGGCACAGTATTAAGCGAATTAAAATAATTGAATCGTTTCATTAATGTTCTCGTTTGTTATTACATGCGTTATCTTACCAAGTGCGTCTTGCAATTCAACAACGATTAGCGCATTCGACTCGGTCATTGTCGGATCTCGGCTTCGTTCCGCCATTTTTGAAATCTTCGACAAGGAGCAAATGTTTGCATTTGGTACCTTCGCTTTGATTGGCTTGCGCTTTGCGAGCATTCAACCAATCGCTTAGCTTGATACACCAATGAATGCGGAGAGAACGGCCTTTCTAGCGCATCGTTAATGTGTATGTTTTTTTTCGCAAGTTTTTTTTAGCAACGACGCTGGAAAGACAACACTTGTAACAAGCCTCATAAAAACTTCGATTCTAATCAATTTAAACGCATCGTACCAAAAAGAAAAATAGACTGAAATAAAGCTTGAACCATGCTCTTGTATTCTGACCTATTTAACGCCGCCAGTGAATGAAATGAACACATTGTATGTGTTGATTTTCGACACAGTGTAGTCCGAACGCTCGGCCAAATGGCGCTTGCGACGCTTCGGGATGTGTGACGCGCTTCGTTTTCGTGTGAACGGATGGGTGTATTTGGAATAAAACAGTCATCGTACCGTCTATTGCAGACACAAATAAACAACACAGAGTTCAAAAGGAAACTGTATTCTTTATTCTTCACAATTTTCATCTGATTCTAAACACGTTATTCATAGATACTGCCAATTGAAAAAAGCAGCATATTTTTCACTCGGCTGAACTTTCCCGTACGCTGAAAGAAGGGCTTGGGGTAGGGGTGAAAGATCTGTGGTAGGTTAAAACAAAAAGAGGTTTTAAACAATTGAAAATGAAACTTTTCTGACTCACCTCTTTATGTTTACTTCCCTGAATGTGTGCAGTCCACAAATTCTCAGATTTAATAACTGTGTTACATAGAATGCACACTAACTGGTCAAGACTGTTGTATCTGTAAGGGAAAATAGATAAAACAATGTTTAAACATTATAATGCTAATCTGATTCTGAGTAACAATGGTAACAGAACCATGTTTAACACAACTGACAACTTTTTAATACTACAGAGTACAGGTCTACACATCCAATAACAAGGTCTGTAGATCTGTTAACAAACCAATAAGCAAACCCAACAACTTCCATCTGTATATCAAAATTCGTAAACAAATTCCTATGAACAAGCATTCAAAATTATGCTGGAATGTAGAGCTTTTGAGTCAAAAGCAAATAAACTAACAAGTTTCCATAAGAAAAGGATTCAATTCCTGTGCAAAAGGCATTCATTTCAAACTGCTGATCACACCAGCTTATCAGTAACGGTTCAAACCCTGAAAAGAGTTCAAATTTGTGTTTTGCATTTTTCATGTTTTCCATGTTCCTGATTTCACTTATTCCTGTTTGAATGGTATGTTGGCTTTATCTAAATTTGGAGTGACTGCAATGTTCCATAGTAATTTTTGCCATTCTTCCTTCTATTAAAACAAATGACGATACAGCAAAGATGAAATATCAGCAAATATTCAAAACTTTCATACAATGTTTCACAATAAAATCACAGTTCACACACAGTAAGTCTTATCAATAGAAGTCATTTAATAAATAAATCTTTTGGATGGATTTATACAAACTTTTATTAATTTTCATGGACATAATACTGCAAAATGTTAAAATAAAAACAAGACCATATCATGTATTTTCATTTGAACAGTAACTTGAGCAAGGTATAATAACATTGGAGCTCAATGGCTGGAACTGACTTGGGGTAGAGAAAGTGGAGACGAGTCCTATGTCGTGACCTGTTGTTGTAACTGAATGTATGTAGCAAAAGACAGATTCCACAGAACCTGGACAAATGAATGACAAAGTATTCTTTCTTTCAAAAACAGAGTTTTTAAAGATATCCCAACATTTTGTGGCAAAACTAGAAAATATGAATGCTCCATACTAGTTACAACACTCAACATAAAAATGTATTGTACTTTGTGAAAAGATTTTGTGGGTAAAACTGAAATTACCACAAATAAGCACAAAAAAAATATTTCGTGGACTGTTGCTCACAAACGGTTCTGCTGTGGAATGCATGTCAGTAATCGGACATGGTGATGATGATCTTTTTGACACATCAGGACTCCCTTCCCCACTAACTAATCCCATCCCCATCCCCCATCCTCTGCGCCCGACCTCTCCCCTCCTCTCGATTAGAACTGTATTCTTGAGTCTTTCATTGATTTGTCATTTTGTGTTTGTTGTACACGCACGAAAACAAAGTAAAGTTCCTGACAAACCCTGCTTCACAAAGTGAGCGGCCAACTCTTCTTAGGAGCGCAAATTAAAACGAACAAAACTGTTTTAACACAAAACATGACATTATACATTACTTTGCCAATGGGTGATCGATTTTTTTCGCTGCTGACTTTGCATTATACTGCTTCTCTCGCATTAACCGCCTTAGTTGGTCTTGAGAAACTATTTTCTGCTTCTTGGGCTTCGTCGACGCCATTTTGCAGTTTCTGCTTTT
>JADBJO010000029.1:566110-571110 GCA_016801955.1 Conus betulinus | reverse complement strand
CACGAATTCTATTACACAGTAACTGCTCTCTCTCTTCCTCATCTCTTCTCCTGCTCTCTCTCTCTCTCTCTCTCTCTCTCTCTCTCTCTCTCTCCTCCCAGATACTCTTCTTTTCCTCCATTCCAGTTTCGCTCTTTCCACTCAGATATCTCTGTCTCTGTCTGTCTGTCTCGTTCTTCTCTCCAAATTCCCTTTATCTCTCTTTCCTTTTAATTGCCACTGCTTCTCTCTCTGTTGCCTCTCTCTCTCTCTCTCTCTCTCTCTCTCTCTCTCTCTCTCTCTCTCTCTCTCTCTCTCTCTCTGTTTGAATTCGTGATATTAGCATTCGCTAGCATTTTAACACGGTTTCGCTTGGTCCATACACCCCGCATGGTGTCCTTCTTCCCCCCTCCTCCTGACATTGTTTCTGTATATCTACAACGATACGGCGGCAGTAGCATCACTACTTCCCAGCAGCGGGTTCATAGACTATAGACATGGGAATTTAGATAAGAGAACCGGAAAAATTTCTATCCCTGGATTGCATGACCTTACTCTTACTCTAAACTAACCAAAAATATTTTTTTTTCAGCATGATAATAACCTGACGTTCTGAACCTTGTGAAAAAAAACTTCGATATGAAGTATATCGAACACCATAAAATAAAAAGTGCAGCTCTTTCCTCACGCGTTTACAGATTAACTTTCACGAAGGCTGTACCATATTCCCCTGCTCCATTGTCTACAGACGGTGCCCCCTTTCCTTTCCCCCCTCCCACCACCCTCCTCCACCTCCCCACTTCTGTTTTAGAGCCGTCTTTCTCGTCACTGCACACACGCACAGATGAGCCGGCTAACTTGCTACCGGCAAAAACTATAGGCTAACCGTAGACCCAGCGTCTACACCACCGAAGTATATCATCTTTGTAGTGTAGACAAACACACAGACTATTTGCTGTGAACAAGGTGGTATAAAGCTCAAGCCGAATTCTCGGCTCATTTTTGCCTGTCAATGTTGTCCACAGTAGTCCAGTGGTTCGCCCCTCGTCAATTAAAACTAAAATACTTATGTAATTTGAAGAAAGTTGACACTGGAGAAGTTCACATCTGACCTACGTCTGGTACTGAAGATCACATGCACTTAAGTGCAATGCAGCGTACGCTGCCATTTTGATGAAATGCCCTATTTAACCACTGCTAAAAATGGTTGCATATACATATAATGCATTCAGGAACGAAAAGCGTACCAAACGGCCAATTAAAGAGTAATATGTGAGACACACCCAAGTACAAGAATTTGCTCTCAGCCCAGGTATTTTCTCATCAGAATGTATTCCAGACTGTTGCCTGTGTGTTAGATGACATAAAAAAAAATGAACTGCTCATGAGCGGGCTTAAGTGTTTGCCCCGCATTTAGTCGACCGCATATCAAGCTACAATGTTTGCTCACAAACTGACGTTGACGCCAACCCTTTTTTCCTCCTCACCTGTACACAGTCAGCATTCCCCTCTACCACCACCTCCCTCTCTCTCCCCTCCCCTCGTTCTCACAGAGGAGCCTCGTTCGCAGGTTCAAGCGCTGGCACTGGAGAAGTGTCGCGAAGGTCGGCGCGTTTCCACGTTGGCCAGCGCTGACATATCATTCTCGGAGAAGCTCCTTTGCGGCATCTCCTCCACGGGAAGGTTGACGGCTGTTCCATCGCCCGAGGTCTCCAACAGGGGGAGGGAGCCGAAGGTACGTTTTCCTGAGGCAGCCCCCGTGACAGGTGGAGAGAACAGAAGCAGCTCTTGATGTTTCAGAGTCCATCCCTGGATCCCATCCTTCCCTTCTCCCCCTTCTAAGGCCAGCGCCCCTCCTCAAACTGCACTCGTCCCCCCCCCCCCCCCCCCCCCCCCCCCCCCCCCCCCCCAACAAAACGACTTGTGAGCTGACTGCTACGCGGTGACAGCCCTGATGATTATGGCCCTTTGCAGTCCTCGGATCGCTTATAAGCAACATTCTCTCTCTCATCTCTTACCGACAAACACCATGGCCACGACTAAAGCAAAGACGGTTGATGTATTATACGTAACCCGAAAAGCACAAAGACTTGACTGCGGCAGAAAATGATCGATCCATACGTAGCCCGCATGGTACAAAAGACATGAATGAAACAGATCTTATCTTGTTTGAAACCGGCACATTACAAAGATGTGACTGAACAGACATGCCATCCAAATGGCACGAGGGCATGACTGAGACACTGAAAAAAAAAAAAAATCTGCTTGACCCGGCTGAGAGGTCGCGGGTTTGATTCCAGTCGGGCGATTTACGGAGTCTAATCAGGTCCTACTCAGATTTGAGGCTGCTACTGACTGAAATCGGAAGACGCAAACCACACCGCCGAGTTTCATCCATGTAATGGATGGTCCCTGAGAGTGTTATACCAGTGTCATGATGGACACTGCGAGTGTCTATATCCGACTGACTCTGAGGACAGTCCTGTCAGGTTTCTCTGAAAAGAATAGAAGTCCTTGGTATCATTTTCATCAGCTTCCTCTTCACTGGGCATTGTTTTTAATTGTGGCAGATTCCTAATACCTCAGCCGCCGCCCCCCCCCCCCCCCCTCTCTCTCTCTCTCTCTCTCTCTCTCTCTCTCTCCCCTCCCCCTCGCGCGCGCGCGTGCTCTCTCTCCCAAGGGAGGTAGTCGTTGTTGGAGCTCGCGTTCATCAAAGTGACCCCGCCATTTTCACGGGACAGATGCTGCTGGTGAGCATGCCTTACGTAATTTTCCACCAACTAGTCATCTTAGTAGTTCAGTCCTGGAGAGAAAATGGCAAAGCATGAGAATGAAACGGGGTACGTGCGCCTGTGAAGCAGACAGTCGATATCCCGATCGTTATCCTGGCGTGGCGCTTTTAATTCAAACATTTGACTCGCCAGATCCATTTGATTGGTCCACAAACCAGGAAAAGGTAACTCCACGTGCAATGGAAAGACATGCATTACCTTCTTCTGTTCTGTTGTTGTTGTTGTCGTCGTTCTTTCCGAACAGATTTATTTTGCCCCATCAGTCATCTTAGCCGTTCAATCAGAGAGAGAGAAAAAAAAAAAAGCCAGAATACAGTTGTGAAACGGTGCCCTGTATAGCAAAGTGAAACGGTGCCCTGTATAGCAAACACTGTGTTATGAACAGATCGACTTCGCTTATTATCTTCATCGATTTAGATCTTGTGTTTGATATGACGTTTGTTTCATCAAACGCTGCAAGCATAAATCAGGGGGTTTTTGTGTTTTTTTTTAAAATGACGTCTATTTACCAAATGACGATGCACAAATTACGTAATGATTCTGACCTATAAACTGAGAAAAGTAGCACTATGGAAAGACAAAGGTTCCGTGATTATTTGTACTCCCAGTTCTCATAGCACAGGGAGTACTTTACGTACACACACACACACACACACACACACACACACACACGCTGCTGAACAATACATATACAGAGAGAGAAAGCCAGAAAGGGGGGGGGGGGGGAGAGAGAGAGAGAGAGAGAGAGAGAGAGAGAGACAGACAGAAGAGACAGATAGACAGACAGACAGACAGACAGACAAAGACAGAAAGGGGGAGAGCAAGAGAGAGAGAAAAGAGAGGAGGGATGGGAGTGGGTTGAGAAAGACGGGCACATAAACATGCAGAGAAAAGACAGAGAAGGCATGCATCGAGAGAGAGAGAGAGAGGTGGGGTGAGAGACTGACAAAGACAGTCACATAAACATGCAGAGAAAAGACAGAGAAGGCATTCATCGAGAGAGAGAGAGAGAGAGAGAGAGAGAGAGAGAGAGAGAGAGAGAGAGAGAGAGAGAGAGACAGTCACATAAACACATAAACAGGCAGAAAAGACAGAGAAGGTATGCATCGAGAAAGAGAGAGAGAGAGAGAGAGAGAGGTGGGGGTGGGAGACTGACAAAGACAGTCACATAACCATGCAGAGAAAAGACAGAGCTGGAATGCAGAGAGAGAGAGAGAGAGAGAGAGAGAGAGAGAGAGAGAGAGAGAGAGAGAGGGAGAGAGAGAGAGAGAGAGAGAGGATGGGGGTGGTTGTGTGGTATATCTGGTTTGCTGATTTGGGTAGAAGGATAAGCTTCAGTATTGAATGTTTAAATGTCTGTCTGTCTGTCTGTCTGTCTCTCTCTCTCTCTTGCTCTCCCCCTTCTGTCTGTTGTCTGTCTGTCTGTCTGTCTGTCTGTCTGTCTGTCTGTCTCTCTCTCTCTCTCTCTCTCTCTCTCTCTCTCTCTCTCTCTCTTAGATACTCACCGATCTGCATCAGAGGGGGGTTTGGGTTCTTGGGCCCCGGCGGACAAATTACTAGTGTCGGATCGTATTCTGCCCTTGTGCGGTGCGCCCGAAGTTTCTTCTGATGCTGGTGCTGGTGGTGCTGCTGCTGCTTCTTTATGCCTGCAGTACAGCCACAGAAAACACGTCCATTCATCCTTTACATTCAGTGCCATTTTCACGGAGTCAGATGGCGCGCAAAGTCCCGTCAAGACGGAGTTAGGGTTTACACTCTGGGAAAGATAGCAAAACGGTCGATGTAGAGAAAACTCCTGTTCTATCCGTCTTGATTTCCTGCCTCCCTTTCATTTGTGTTTCATCACTAACTGTTCTTACTAGCTGTTATTATACTGCATTCTTCCAGTGTTTTGCATCACGTGAGCGAGTGGGTTTCGCCATGAATGCCACAGTTTTTTTTTTCACATTTTAAACCTGTTGTCATCGTCATTAGTTTATTTGCTGGTGGGCCCAACCGCGACAGCAGCCTCAGATGATTGCTACTAGGATTATTAAGTGCACTATTTGTATACATGTAAAGAATTTCTCTCTTCCCTCATACATCATGTTTAGGCCTACACAACATTCAAAACATGGAAAAATTTCGTTGTAGTCACTATTCAAAGTCATATAAATCACCATTATTGCGGTGTTCTTGAATGCAAAAGGAAGAACTGTGGTGTTTAGACGAAGATGCGTGTGTTACTGT
>JADBJO010000029.1:556110-558610 GCA_016801955.1 Conus betulinus | reverse complement strand
TTTGTATACCTTGAGTTTCGTCGGGAAGCTGATGTTCTTGCTTCTCCACAGCTTTGTGAGCTTTGCCATAGCTTAGTCTTGGTCAGATTAGCTCTTGCCACATCAAATATGACAAAGCGAATCATTCAAAGATAATGGGCAAAAAACCCACCCACTTAACTTAACTACAATATCGTTTTAAATGCATACTACAGTGACGCAAGGACATGACACCTTTGCAAATTAGCAACAAAGAAGTGTTCCATTTCCGTGATTTGTTTTATTTCTTTTGTTTGTTTGTTTGTTTGTTCCAGGGGGCATCATATTGTGAGACGAAATTAACATAAAAACTGCGCGTGAAAGCACTTAGAAGTTAGATGGGTACTCAGGTGAACGTACACCTCTTCCAGGCTAGAACGAATCCCGGATCTAACCACGCATATAGATCCGCACCAAAATAGACGATGTTTAGAAATCTGCAAGGGAGGTAATCTGTGTTAGAGCTGACGTTCAGCAAGAGTGACTCTGCCGTTTTCTTGGGACAGATGCTGCCGGTTGGCACGCCCAAAACAATTGTGCCCAATCAGTGCGATCAGAGAGAGAGAAAATGTCAAAGCACTGGTGTTAAAGGGAGAGTCTGTAGTGCAGACAGTCAATATCCGGATCGTTACCATGGCGTGCGCTGTGAATCCACTGTTTGACTCTCCATCTATTATCCTGACACATAAGCTGGAAAAGGTGGCTCTGCACTGGAAAAAAAACAACAACAAAAAAACAAACAGGCATTGTCTTTCTTCGACATTTTTTTACCGGATCAGATTTATTCCTGGGTTTATAATTTCCCCCTTTCTATCTTTCAACACAGTTTCGTTCAATTCAGCTCCGTTGTTTTTGCGTAAATTTGCTGAACGCTTTCACGAACACCCCTCTGATCCTGCTGCTCCGCTTGAAATAGTTTTGCCTGATCTTGTTAACAGTCATACAAACAAACAAACAAACAAGCAAACCATCAGGTATGCGTGAAAAACATAACGGATGCAAAGACAAATGGTGGATCTTTTTCTATATACCATTGAAGGCCGCACTTTCCGCAGTATGCTGAGGTTACATAAATTATCATTTTGAACGCGAGTCATATTGTACTAGCATTCTGATTATCTCATGAAGTCACATGACATTGGGAATAACTTAGTGATATTACTGTCAGCCCTGTTCCTGGAAAAAGGCGATCTCTTCCTTTTATCAACTAGGTTTTTTTTTTTTTTTTCATCTGGTGTTGCTATGCCAGACGGCCAACCCACCTCAAGGGATATAACTCTGTGATTTCCAAAAGTTTCTGTTGGAAAAGGTTGCAACATGATCAGCAAACGCTAAAACCATTTTATGTCTGGCCCTGTTCATTTCTGAGGAAGAAGGAAGACGGTGGGTACGTTCGGTCCAGTTACCTCCTAGTTCATACGAGACAGTGCAGGTGTATTTCCATTCGATCTTAACGTGCCATGACCTGACTGCAGCCAGAAACCATTTCAGACTCCCAGCCATACTACTTCTCGAAATCCAGTTTGCCTCTACATCCAGTCTACACCACAGCCCACGGTCGGGATCCACATCCACTCAAAACCCATCTCAATGCCACAAGCAGCTTAATTCGCTCTCCGGAAACTGCACCTACTTCCAACTAGACACCCATCCAGAACCCCAAACTCACGCACTCCATGCCCTTCCTTCCCTTCCACCACCATCATAATTATCATCAGCCAATCACAATCACTCACTGCCACGCCTGTGATGAGCTCCTGCCGCGTCATGGTGCCGCTCTTGTCGGCGTCAAACTGAGCAAAGATGTCCAGCAGGCGCAGGTTCTTCTGGCGCGCGTAGGTGATGATGACCCCCAGTGGGTCCCCGCCCACCAGGTCCATGATCTCCAGCATGTTGCGGGAGTAGTCCTTGATGGACAGCAGGCCCCGGTACTTGACCATGAAGCCCGGCCGACCTGACCTGGCCGATCTTTTTTTTCTCCAGGTCCAGGATGTCCTGGGACACTGAGATGGGACTGTGGGAGGCGCCCAGGAGCATACACAAATGTCTTAGACACGTGGTTTTAAGACGAAGGCATGTGATGGTCAAGAAAGCATTCATCAACAGATTACTTCGACACAAAGTGGTTTTAAGACACAGGCATGTGATCGTAAAGGAGCATTCATCAACAGGGCGATAATAAGGCATGCTTCCGCTCAAGACCTACGTCCTGAGACAATGAAATGGACTGTGGACGAGCCCAGGGGATACATTTTCAGAGCAGCATCTTGGACAAGCATTCACACAATCGTCAAAGGATCAACGTAGACACGTGATATATTAGAAGAAATGCGTCTCACACACAGCTATATATTTGAAACACTATTTTACCATTTCGAAAGAAGCATCATACAGTCTTTTCGAATACATGCTTGCTTCAGCTGTCATAATGCAGAGGCAAGAGCCGCAGGCTGAGGGGTAATTGGTCATTGGGTCGAATCTC
>JADBJO010000029.1:546110-548610 GCA_016801955.1 Conus betulinus | reverse complement strand
ACGAACCCGGCGCAAAATGGAGCTGAATACAAACGAGGCTTCGTTTCCCTTCAACGCCCATCTTTGCGCCGAATTGAACTAGACAAGCGCTTGTTCGTTCTTCATTGTTGTCCTGAGTGTTGTTGATCTTGCCTGAAGAAGATCAAAGAGCTCGAAAGGCGTCGTGTTTTGTCTTGTGATTCGTTTGTTCATTTATGGAGGATTTTTATTACATATTCTCTTTTCGATGCGCATATTGCCAATGTTTATGTCTAGAACTCGAACAAAGAATTAGGAGAAAAAATAAATGTAAGCCTAGAGAAAAAAAGATGTAAGGCAAGAAGAGAAAAAAAAAAAGATGTAAGCCAAGAGGAGAAGAAAAGAAGACGTAAGCCAAGAGGCACTGACCCAGTCCTTTGGCCAAGTGTATGGCTCCCTGTTGACTGAACAAGTTGCGGCTCAAGTCCAGCTGCCTGATGTTAGTGTTATACTGCAACGTGGGGCATTAGAATCAGCGCAGTGCAAATGCATTTTAATACGATGCAAAACCAAACAAGACTGATGCAGCAGAATGAAACAACACAAAGCCAAGCGACACAACACAAAGCCAAGCGACACAACACAAAGCCATGCGACACACAACACAAGCCGTGTCACGCAACAACACTGTGTAATGCAACACAGCACTGCCCATGACCGACCAATAGAATGCAACACAATACTTTCCAATCAGCACATCCCAGGTGTATGCAGTATCATGCCACACAATACATTCTAATCAGCACAACCCAGGTGTATGCAGTATCATGCAACACAATACATTCCAGTCAGCACAACCCAGGTGTGTGCACTATCCTGCAACGCAATAGATTCCAATCCAGCACAACCCGGGTCTGTGCAATATGCAACACATCACATTCCAATCCAGCAATACCCAGGTCTGTGCAATATCATGCAACACAATACATTCCACTACACTACAACACAACCTAGGTCTGTGCAATATCATGCAACACAATACATTCCAATCTACACAACCCAGGTTTGTGCAATAGCATGCAACACAATACATTCTACTACAGTACAACCTAGGTCTGTGCAATATCATGCAACACAATACATTCCAATCTACACAACCCAGGTCTGTGCAATATCATGCAACACAATACATTCCAATCCAGCAAAACCCAAGTCTGTGCAATATCATGCAACACAATACATTCCAATCCAGCAAAACCCAAGTCTGTGCAATATCATGCAACACAATACATTCCATAACAGCACAACCTAGGTCTGTGCAATATCATGCAAAAACAATACATTCCAATCTACACAACCCAGGTTTGTGCAATATGCAACACAATACATTCCAATCCAGCAAAACCCAAGACTGTGCAATATCATGCAACACAATACATTTCAATCCAGCAAAACCCAGGTCTGTGCAATATCATACAACACAACACATTCCATAACAGCACAACCTAGGTCTGTGCAATACCATGTAACACAATACATTCCAATCTACACAACCCAGGTTTGTGCAATATCATGCAACACAATACATTCCAATCCAGCAAAACCCAAGCCTGTGCAATATCATGCAACATAACATTCCAACCCAGCAAAACCCAGGTCTGTGCAATATCATGCAACACAACACATTCCAATCCAGCATAACCCAGGTTTGTGCAATATCATGCAACACAATACATTCCAGTCCAGCAAAACCTAGGTCTGTGAATATCATGCAACACAATACATTCTAATCTACACAACCCAGGTTTGTGCAATATGTAACACAATACATTCCAATCCAGCGAAACCCAGGTTTGTGCAATATCATGCAACACAATACATTCCAATCCAGCAAAACCCAGGTTTGTGCAATATCATGCAACACAATACATTCCACTACAGCACAATGAAAAGCCTTGCAATTTCATGCAACACAATACATGATGACAACGAGGAGGATAAAAGGGATTCACAAAATAACAATGATACAAAACAACAATAATAATAATAATAATAGTAATGATGATGATGATATAATAAAATGATAATAATAATAATAATTATTATTATTATTATTATTATAACGATAATAATGATGATAATAATAATGATAATAATGATTTTGTAATAACGATAATGATATGGAAATCTTAATTTGAAAAACAGCAAACTCTTGGATAGCGTTGTGAACATCTGTGGTAAGATTGTTGGTGAGAGACAGGAGAGTATGAGAGTGAGTTGTATGAAAGGCGTGCGGTCAACAAGGCTCGTGCGATTGTTAGTGACAGTGGGCATACGCTTGCGCGACAGTTTGAGCTCCTTCCATCAGGCAGACGATTTTGTGTCTCCAGAGCTAAGCTGATGCGCACAAAAAAGAGCTTTGTGTTCAAATCCATTGCGCGCTTTTAAACAAACACAGCGTGTAAGAAGAGGCGGTGGATCACCTGTGACATAAGCATGTGCGCGGGTGTGTATGTCTGTGAGCAAGCGGGAAAGTATAGAT
>JADBJO010000029.1:538610-543610 GCA_016801955.1 Conus betulinus | reverse complement strand
TCTGGCTCCTCTCATTGCGCATCTATCGGGCTAGCTCATTACTCCAAATACCACAATGCGATGGAATCCAACAGAAGATGACCCCAGTTGCTTTACATATCAGAACACGAATAAGACTGCATATTTCATTTACACGAAAGTTGTTCAAAACCGGTGTTTGGAAATGTTATGGTTTGCAGAACAGACATTGAATCCACACAAATGTATGTGTGTGTGCGTATGTGCGTGTGTGTGTGTGTGTGTGCGTGCGTGTGTGTGTGTGTGTGTGTGTGTGTGTGTGTGTGTGTGTGTGTGTGTGTGTGTGTGTGTGTGTGTGTGTGTGTGTGTGTGTGTGTGTAATGTGTTTTTGGGAAAGATAGGTCCAAAAGGCTTAGAAAAGAGTACTACTAATACTTACTTTCAGGGCTTCCTCAAAGTACTCGCCAGTTTTGTCGTCAAATCCGTTTCCTGAAAATGTTCGAGTCGCTGCTATCTAGACATTTTGAAAGCTTTCCTGATAACCATTATCATTAGTCAGGTGTGTGTCTAATATAAATGTGTTTGTACGTGCAGTGTGCGTGTGAGTTGTGTGTGTGTGTGTGTGTGAGTGCGTGCGTGTATGTGTGTGTGTGTGAGTGCGTGTGTGTGTGTGTGTGTGTGTATGTGTGTGTGTGTGTGTATGTGTGTGTGTGTGTGAGAGAGAGAGAGAGAGAGAGAGAGAGCGCACGCACGAGCGCGTGTGTATGTCCATGTGTGTGTGTGTGTGCACGCGCGAGCGCACGCACGGGCGTGCATGCCTGAGTGTGAGTGCACTTGCGTAGGTCAGTCGTTCAACATGTTCACGTATTGTGTCATCCGTTATCTGACTTTCATCATCCAACCAAAGCAACCTACTCTTCCAGCTAGGCATTCAGACAGGCCCTCTACTCACTGTCTCAAAGAGTTACCCATATGCCACGCCCACTTCAAAGTCGCCTATCTTTCCAGACCTGTCTGTCTACCCATCCATCCTGCTAAGTGCAACGTTCACAACCAACCTCAACCTTCCTGCCCGTCTTGTAGCACACCTAATCACCTAACCTTTAAACCCTGCATCACTGTTAATAACACCCCAACCCAATCCCCTCTTCCCCTCTCTTCCATCCCCAGCCACCTCCCAGTTATCGTCCTACCATACCTATACATCTATCTATTCATCCATCTGCTCCTCCCTCGCCTCATACTGGCAGCAACAGCCTTCTGGACTTCTCGTCCACCTAACTCTGGATCAGTCTTTCTATATCCATACCTTCAACTAGCCACCTCCTCAAAATTCCTCTCCCCCTCCTTCCCTTTACAGGCGTTCTATCAAACTTATACTTCTAAAAATCATCTTCCCTACTAATTCATGACTACAAAACATTACATATTCTTCCGTTTCAATTGAGATGCAATTCAATAAAGCAGTATTTTTCTACAAAATAGTTAATGGACTTGCTCCATCATATCTCTACGAAAAACTCCGAAAGACTAAACTACGAGACAAAGAGAGAATACAACTTCCCCGTCCTAGAACTGATCTGTATATGACTTCTCTTATATATTCAGGAGGTAAACAATGGAACGAAATCCCTGATGGCATTAAAACAAAGAATTCCTTGGCATCATTCAAAAGCTGCTATCAAGATTACTTATTCAAGCTATTTTAATTAAAATTCCAGTGTTTATTGTTCATGTAGATGGCATATTTTTTGCAATGTATTCAAATTACCCAAATGATGACACCTCTCTCTCTCTCTCTCTCTCTCTCTCTCTCTCTCTCTCTCTCTCTCTCTCTCTGTTGTACTTATATACTGCTCTTGTTTGGGTTTTGTTTAATTTGTGACGTGGTTTTGTTTTTGTTTTTGAGGACCTGATGAAAAAAAGTATTGAAATGCTTATTCAGTTATCCTCATTAAAGATTTCAGATTTCAGATTTCAGATTTCCCACCCCCGACCCTCCCCTCCACATCTTCTCTCCCAGCCCGTACCCTTCGTCCCCGCCCTCCCAAATACCGCTCAGTCTCAGTACCTGCAGCATTGATCTGCATAATGGAATCGTTCTCCTTGATGGAGGCCGAAAGGATCTTGGCTCCTTCCCTGCCCAGCTCGTTTGTCTGAGATGTCCTGGACGGGGCAACCACCACAAAACATCTACTGAAAATATCATTCTTTATCCCATATCCAATGTAAACACCGTCCTGTATAACACGACACATCTACTGAACACAACATTATTTATACCATATCCAGTGTAGACACCGTCCTGTATAACACGACAAATATTGAGAACACCATTACTTATACCATATCCAATGTAAACACCGTCCTGTATAACACATCTGTTGAAAACACCATTCTTATACCATATCCAGAGTAAACACCGTCCTATATAGCACATCTCCTCTACTGAAAACACCGTTCTTTATACCATATCCAATGCAAACACCGTCCTGTATAACACATCTGCTGAAAAACACCATTCTTGATACCATATCCAGTGTAAACGCAGCACGTCACATCTACTGAAAACGTCATTCCTTCACCATATCTAGTCTAAACACCGTCCTGTTTAGCACGACAAATCTCCTAAAAACGCCATTCTTTATACCATATCCAATGTAAACACTGTCGTGTATAATACATCACATCTACTGAACACACCATTCTTTAGAGCGTGTCCAATGTAAAACACCGTCCTATATAACACAACACATCTACTGAAAACGTCATTCTTTTACCATATCCAGTGTAAACGCCGTCCTGTATAACACAACACATCAATAGAACACACACACACACACACACACAAACAACACACACACACACACACACACACACACACACACACACACACACACAACCTTCCCCCCCGCTGAAAACAAAACATTCTGCACAACACACTGTCTCACGAAAACACCGTCCTGTACAAAGCAACACATCTACTGAAAGCACCACCCATTCTTTTGATCTAAATTGAACACGAAACATCAGGATACATTGTTCTGTTTGTGCACGTCTTTGTTTGAAAACAATGACAATGAAGAACGATCACTTGTCTCCTAAGACTGGGCGCAAAACGGATGTGGAATGCTTTCCAGTGGTTGTTCTTCGTTCACATAATCTTACATGATGTTTGTATCGCATGAAACAGACTAAAGAGGTCGAAACGCGTCGTGTCTTGTCTTGTAGTTTGTTTGTTTATCTACTTCGTTCGGCGGAACAGTTTTTTTTTTTTTTTCTTTTAAATTTGTTGCAACTTCCGCCTGCGGTCCCTTCACTTCGAAAGTATCGTTCAAATCGGCCCGGTGGTTCGATAATTCGGTGATGACAGACAACGAACCAAACAAACAAACAAACCAGCTGACGCACGTGAAGATGTAACCTTCTTCAAGGAGGAAACATCGATCGTTGATGTGTGTGTGCGCGCGCGCGCACGCGTGTTGTGTGTGTGTGTGTGTGTGTGTGTGTGTGTGTGTGTGTGTGTGTGTGTGTGTGTGTGTGTGTGTGTGTGTGCGTGTGTGTGTGTGTGTGTGTGTGTGCGTGTGTGTGTGTGTGTGTGTGTGTGTGTGTGTGTGTGTGTGTGTGTGTGTGTGTGTGTGTGTGTGTGTGTGCGTGTGTGTGTGTGTGTGTGTGTCCAGGCAGCCCTGTAAGCTTTGTGTGATGAGGTAACAAAATAAGAATAGAAGAAGAAACGAGGTGGAGTGATGTCCCTTGTACCTCACCAGCACTTTGATGACTTCGTTGCCGTGGATGAGGCGTGCCATGCACAGCATTCCTACCGGGCCCAGTTTTTGTTGTTGGGGATGTACAGCTCTGTCACCGTCAAGCTAGTCTGCACCCAACAGTTGTTTGTGTTATGTTTGAAGTCTGGTTCCCACCGTTTCCTGTTATTCCTCGTCTTACGTGTGTTCAGACACATCTGTCTTCCCATCATGCATTCATTCCGCAGCGTTCTCAAAGATGCCTTCCGAATCATTTCTGTGTTTTCGTAATTCTTCCATCCATTCCACCTCCCGCTCTCCCCTCAGCAATCCATCGTCTCTGCTCCCCCTCTTCCCACCACACCCTCCCTCCTGGAACTTTTTTCCTCTTATTCCCGCTCAACGTTCCAGCCTTACTGATCTTTATGCATAGTACTGCAGTATATTTCCTCTCTCTCTCTCTCTCCTCTCTCTCTCTCTCTCTCTCTCTCTCTTCGTTTTGTATTATTTTGCATGTTTTCACACACACACACACACACACACACACACACACACACACACACACACACAGCGTCCTCAACCAGTATATTTGTAACAGAACCGCCCTTACCTTCCCCACACTTACTTATGAGGATGGTTCCTTCCCGGCTGACACTGTCACACAGGTTTCAGTTCTTTCACATACACACACACACACACACCCCACCCCCACTCCCTACTTGCCCCTCACTTTCTGCCTCCCAACTGCCTTCCGCCATCTTAGTGAGTGGAGTGCAATGGCTAAAAAGAATGGAAGGGGAGGAATGCTGGGGAAAGAGAGGAAGAGGGAGTGGGAAGACCTGTTAACCCTGAGATTCCTATCTATATACTTTTCAACAAAACTGTTCATATTTTTCTACAAAACATGTGCGAACGATTTGACCTATGTTCAGCAGATTTTTTTTTTTTTTTTTTTTTTTTTTTTTTTTACAATCCTACTTTCCTTGACTAATCGGTGGCGTCTAAGGCTAATGCGTTCCAGTTGTGCAGTGTCAAAATGTTGTTGTAACATACGACATAATTTGTGTACGTAAAGTTCATGACGTCTTATCGTGTGTGACGTACTATACCGCTTCATGTAAATTAAAGGATCTGATCTCAAGAAAATCTTTCTGAGTATTGTTACAGTCTTTGCATATCATATCATGTAACATGACTTCTGTCAGCGCATAAAGCAGTTATTATAAGCAATTACAATTTTTCTTTAATCAATTCTGATTTTGCCCTACCAAAAATGTCACTTACAATGCTAATCACAGT
>JADBJO010000029.1:528610-531110 GCA_016801955.1 Conus betulinus | reverse complement strand
AAGAAGACGGGGAGTGGGTTTTCATTATGAATTGAATGACTTCCTTTGGAAAAGTTTACGCTGATAGTTTCCTCGTTTATCACTCTTTTTGACGTTGCGTGTTTTCCCCCCACATTGTTTCTTTAATGTTGTCCGAAATGTCTCTCTCTCTTGTGGCTCATTTACGTTTGTTTCACATGAAGCTTTTACATATTTGTATGTTCTATGAGAATGCCACATAAGACGGGAGGAAGAGGCTAGAGAGGAATGGGGTGGATGGATGGTGTGTGTGTGGGTGGGTGTGTGTGTGTGGGGTGGGGGGTGGGGGGGGGGGGGGGGGGGGGAGGCGAGGGGGGGGGATCTTTCGGTTTAAACTGAAACCTCGCGCTCCGGAAATTCTATGTCATTAATTTACTCTTTTCTGTCACTCTCACTGACAGTGTTTGTGTTTTTCTCCCCGGAGGGCGAGGGAGATGTATGGAAACGGGGAGGGTAGTGGGCGGGGTGAAGGGGGGGGGGGGGGGGGGGGGGGGCGGAAAATGACTGTAAACAGCACTAAACCTGAACATAGGACCGTTTTGGTTTCAGACTTGAGCTGGAACTTGATAATATGGCTGTACATCTTAACCATTCCGTTTCTTTATCTTGTCAACAGAATAACTAGTAGTTTGGGTCCTGTCGATTCTTGATCTGCCTATTGTCCTAACTCCCTCCAAATCTCGTTTCTTTAAGTATTCTTTTTCGGTTGCTTCTTTTTTTTTTCCCTCCATCCCTTTTTATCTGTAACTGGACATCACATTCTTCTTTGCAGACCTGGCTGAAGAAGACAACACACAGGCGTCTGGCGATTGCTGTCCATCATTCCACAATGCCTCTACGCAGAAGAACTTTCTACAGGGCCATGAAGCCCGTCTCAGTCGACATGTACACAGCACCCGTCGATGTCAACACCAAGATCAAACCTGGCAAGGTGAGAGAGTTCGCTGATGTCGAAGTTCATGGGTCACAAAATTGATCTGTTTCCCTGTAATACATTACAGACATTCTGACCTTTGTCCTTCAGGAGTCGGCAGATACTGTAGAGCAGGATCCCCATCCCTCCAGTTCTGGTGTGTGTGTGTGTGTGTGTGTGTGTGTGTGTGTGTGTGTGTGTGTGTGCAAAGGGCTAACCAAACCGAGAAGAGTTGGGGAAAGGGGCTTGTCTTACACTATACACACACTACCAGAACAACACCACATGAACACGGCCATTTTTTTCAGTGAAGCAAACGTGATTCGAACTCACAACCTGTGACTTGTGAACCCAATGCTCTACTCCATTGAGCCAATCCACATATCGCGATTTTTTCCCTCGTGTACTTTTATATTTATGCGCATTCACGCTGGTGTAACAGCCAAGCGGATACACCAAAGCGCTATCCATCTAACGACAGTTGATTCGAACTCTAGCAACGCTCTGTGGATGAAGACAAGCACAATATACAATCTGCCAGTGGTTGAATCTAGTTCCTGAGTGTTCGCATGCAGACTGAATACAAACCTTAACGGTCCTATAATCCATATCAGCGAGTGACAGGTTGTGGAGAAAATGCATGCCATGCATGAAGACATTTTAAAAAAGGGACAGAGTGCCCCTTTGCATTCTCGCTTGCCCATCAAGGTACCAAGCGAACATTCAGAGAGCAAAATCAGTACTTGTTCACGTGTCTTTATCAACGTCCAGAAGACTTCTTGGGCCACATGGACAGGTGTGTAGATGGTGGGTGGTTGCAGCAGCATCTGCTGGGAGTCTCATGCCTGTGTCACAGGTGTGGGAGGACACGCCCAAGACGTTCAAGCTCCAGCCCGACAGGCAGATGATGGTGTCCAAGCAGGTGTACGTGGAAGGAGGCAAGAGGAAGATCCCCCGGGAGAAGCGATGGCGAAGGATGGTGAAAGAAGCGATGAGGAAGTACAAGGAGGAGATGAAGAATATGTCCCAGGACAGAGAAGAGGCGACGTTCAAGACCTTACACTCTGAAGTGGACTTGGAGGACAGCTCGCTTTTCGAGGAGGGATTTGACGCACCAAGGTGAGGGCAA
Source organism: Conus betulinus (assembly GCA_016801955.1). Lineage (NCBI taxonomy): Eukaryota > Metazoa > Mollusca > Gastropoda > Neogastropoda > Conidae > Conus > Conus betulinus. The sequence goes on along the minus strand of JADBJO010000029.1, from coordinate 529,050 downwards.
GAGACTGGAGAATGCGAGTGGTGAGGCTGTGGATGAGATGGATGTGGATGAGATGGGGGGGTGGGGGGGGGGGGGGGGGGGGGGCTGAGAAGGGGCGGATACAGAGGAAAGCGGCTGTTTGGGAGGACGAGGGGCGGCAGAAGAGCTGCCAGACCTTTGTCAGTCTGTAACACACTTCGCTGTTCAAGGATTATTAACATCATGGGGGGGGGGGGGGGGGGGGGGGGGGGGGTGTGAAGGGAGGGGTGAAGTAGAGGTCATGTGCGTGTGAGTTTGAAAAGGAGAATGGGGAGGGGGGGGGGAGGGGGGAGTTGGGGAACTAGAGGCGTCATGATGTCAATAGTGATGGTGGTAGAGTGGTGGCAATAGTGATGATGATGATGATGATGATGATGATGATGATGATGATGATGATGATGACGATGATGATGATTGTGACA
>JADBJO010000029.1:521110-523610 GCA_016801955.1 Conus betulinus | reverse complement strand
GTAGTTGCTGCTTTTTTTTTTTTTTCCTATGCGTTTTTCTTTTTATTACGGCATTTCGAGAGCTAATCAGAGTTCCTTCCTTGGCGTTGCCTACCTCCTTTCCAAATAACCCGGGTGCACTCTGTGTATTGGCGTGGTTCCGTAAACCACCTGTCTGCCGTCTCGTCATCGGGGTAGCGGGCTCTTTAACGTCTGACCGTCTGTGTGCGTCTACTCACTGTACGATTTCACAGCTCGCCGGGTTGTTCACAAACATGACGTCCACCTGAGAGATGGGAAATGCCCGACTCCACTCTCCACCGACTCAGACGTTACAGTGCCTCGAACCCGTAACCTGCAGATTCGAAGTTCAGCGCTGTGGCCACTCAGCTACCGCGCCTGTCTGAGTGTTGTGTAGAAACTTGTGGATGCTGCTACTGCAGTAGGCATAGGGAGCATCAGATACCTTGGGTCCTTTCTGAGTGAGAACGGCAGCTCAGTGAATAGGATCAATAGGAGGTTCGCCCCGGCTGTGTGACTGGCAGTACAAGACTATAATGATGATAATAATAGCAATAATGATAATAGTGATGATGATGATGATGATGATGATGATTATAACAATGATAATAATAATAAATGTAATAATAATAATAACGATGATGATGATAATAATAATTACAATGATAATAACAATGATGATGATAATAATAATAATAGTAATAATAATAATAACAATAATAATGATGATATAGCATCTACAAGGCGCCTTGCCAAAGCTTCTAGGCGCTGACAATCCACACCTTCGTGTACACAACGGGCTGCCTAACCGGGTAGTGCCGACCGAAGAGCTGCCTGCCGGCGCTCCATTGAACCGTTTCCCTAGACGTCTGGAAGACCAGAGCATGCAGCTACCCCGATGAGAAGACGATTGTACAAGTCACTGTCACGCAGCTACCCCGATGAGAAGACGATTGTACAAGTCACTGTCATGCAGCTACCCCGATGAGAAGACGATTGTACAAGTCACTGTCACACAGCTACCCCGATGAGAAGACGATTGTACAAGTCACTGTCATGCAGCTACCCCGATGAGAAGACGATTGTACAAGTCACTGTCATGCAGCTACCCCGATGATGAGAAGAGATTGTACAAGTCACTGTCATGCAGCTACCCCGATGAGAAGACGATTGTACAAGTCACTGTCACGCAGCTACCCCGATGAGAAGACGATTGTACAAGTCACTGTCATGCAGCTACCCCGATGAGAAGACGATTGTACAAGTCACTGTCACACAGCTACCCCGATGAGAAGACGATTGTGCAAGTCACTGTCACGCAGCTACCCCGATGAGAAGACGATTGTGCAAGTCACTGTCACGCAGCTACCCCGATGAGAAGACGATTGTGCAAGTCACTGTCATGCAGCTACCCCGATGAGAAGACGATTGAACAAGTCACTGTCATGCAGCTACCCCGATGAGAAGACGATTGAACAAGTCACTGTCACACAGCTACCCCGATGAGAAGACGATTGTACAAGTCACTGTCACACAGCTACCCCGATGAGAAGACGATTGTGCAAGTCACTGTCACACAGCTACCCCGATGAGAAGACGATTGTGCAAGTCACTGTCACACAGCTACCCCGATGAGAAGACGATTGTGCAAGTCACTGTCACACAGCTACCCCGATGAGAAGACGATTGTGCAAGTCACTGTCACACAGCTACCCCGATGAGAAGACGATTGTGCAAGTCACTGTCACACAGCTACCCCGATGAGAGAAGACGATTGTGCAAGTCACTGTCACACAGCTACCCCGATGAGAAGACGATTGTGCAAGTCACTGTCACACAGCTACCCCGATGAGAAGACGATTGTGCAAGTCACTGTCACGCAGCTACCTCGATGAGAAGACGATTGTACAAGTCACTGTCACGCAGCTACCCCGATGAGAAGACGATTGTGCAAGTCACTGTCACACAGCTACCCCGATGAGAAGACGATTGAACAAGTCACTGTCACACAGCTACCCCGATGAGAAGACGATTGTACAAGTCACTGTCACACAGCTACCCCGATGAGAAGACGATTGTGCAAGTCACTGTCACGCAGCTACCCCGATGAGAAGACGATTGTACAAGTCACTGTCATGCAGCTACCCCGATGAGAAGACGATTGTGCAAGTCACTGTCATGCAGCTACCCCGATGAGAAGACGATTGTGCAAGTCACTGTCATGCAGCTACCCCGATGAGAAGACGATTGTACAAGTCACTGTCATGCAGCTACCCGATGAGAGAAGACGATTGTGCAAGTCACTGTCACGCAGCTACCCCGATGAGAAGACGATTGTACAAGTCACTGTCACGCAGCTACCCCGATGAGAAGACGATTGTGCAAGTCACTGTCATGCAGCTACCCCGATGAGAAGACGATTGTACAAGTCACTGTCATGCAGCTACCCCGATGAGAAGACGATTGTACAAGTCACTGTCACGCAGCTACCCCGATGAGA
>JADBJO010000029.1:503610-511110 GCA_016801955.1 Conus betulinus | reverse complement strand
GTGTGTGTGTGTGTGTGTGTGTGTGTGTGTGTGTGTGTGTGTGTGTGTGTGTGTGTGTGTGTGTGTGTGTGTGTGTGTGTGTGTGTGTGTGTGTGTGTGTGTGTGTGTGTGCGTGCGTGCGTGCGTGTGTGCGTGTGTGTGTGTGTGTGTGTGTGTGTGTGTGTGTGTGCGTGTGTGTGAGTGTATGTGTGTGTGTGTGTGTGTGTGTGTGTGTGTGTGTGTGTGTGTGTGTGTGTGTGTGTATGAGCGCACGAGCGCTCGCTTGCCCACCCTCGTGCGTACGCGCGCGTGTGTGTGTGTAGATTTCAGATAACCCTCTGACGAACGCTGACCTCACTCTCTTCCTCAAGGCCTTGGACCGTCTGCCAGACATGGCGCTGAGCTTTATTGACGCTGGGGTAATGTCCTTCCGTGTGTGTGTGTGTGTGTGTGTGTGTGTGTGTGTGTGTGTGTGTGTGTGTGTGTGTGTGTGTGTGTGTGAAATGGAGATAGTATGTGTGTGTGTGTGTGTGTGTGTGTGTGTGTGTGTGTGTGTGTGTGTGTGTGTGTGTGTGTGCACTCGCGCGCACTGTCTGTGTCCATACAAACGAGCGTGTGCATGTGTGTGTGTGTGTGTGTGTGTGTGTGTGTGTGTGTGTGTGTGTGTGTGCGCGTGCGCGCGCGCGCTTCTTTTCTTGAAACGGCGCGAGTGTATTCTAATTAAAAAGAAAGTGTCCGTGATATTTCCTTTTAAATCCGTATCCATTCATCCAATGGATCCGTGTTGGTTGCTTTTGTCTGATTTCGACCGTTCCTAGTCCTCCTAGGCTTTTGTATCCTCTCCTCTTTGCCCCCCCCCCCCTCCCCCCCTTCCCCCCCCCCCCCCCCCCCCCCACCCCCCCCCCCCCCCCCCCCCCCCCCCCCCCCCCCCCCCCCGGGTAAATCGACAGTTCGCCATAACATGTCAGGGTCTGCCACAGGTACTGAAATGGAATAGTAATATTGATGAGGATAAAAAAAAGACGCAATATGTTCGTTCTCTGTTGGACTGCTGCTATCAATAATTCTGAAAATGTGTGAGCGTCTAATGATTTCTAAACTCACAGCACTTACAAAAGCGGGGATGTACCATATCAACGTTCAAACTCCATTTCGCTTTAATTTCCATCTAACGAAATCACACATACACACACACACACACACACACACACACACACACACACACACACACACACACACACACACACACACACACACACACACACGCACGCACGCACGCACGCACGCACGCACGCACACACACACACACACACACACACACACACACACACACACACACACACACACACACACACACGCACGCACGCACACACACACACAGAGACCAACACATCACCAGCAGCCACCCACCCTCCCACTCCCGCCCTTCCTTCTAAACACCATAGCGGTTTTAGACCGTCAGGAATAATACTAATGGACATGAATTCCTTGATGCAGATTTGTAATGGTAACAATTTGTCACAGCATTAAAACCGACAAAAAGACAAATAGAAAACAGAGAGAGATGGCCAACCAACAAAGAAAAATAAAATATTTGAGCAAGGCACCTGGATAGACATTATAGATCATCTCTTTGGAACAGATTCAAGCGATCCTTTTTAGAAAGAAGCTTGCAACAAATACTTTAATATTCAGGAAAGGAAAAAAAAAAAAAAGCGTGAAAAGGGCTGAGTCATCATTGTCATCCTTGAAAGTATCTTTCGGACGAAAATGTTCTTCACAGGTATCGGAGCCAGCTGATTGAAAAGTGTACACAGCTGTCTTGGGTTTATCAACCGGATAGAAGATGCCATCCATAATAGAGATCATGAATTACTTGTAAACCGTTAGAGTTGGGAACAAAAAAAAGCCAGTTTGGCTCTGTCCTATTTTACTGCTGTCTCACGACATCCCACCTAGACATATAGCTCTATGTCTGGATCCTGTTTCACTGCTGTCTCACATCCAATCTAGACATATAGCTCTGTGTCTGGGTCCTGTTTCACTGCTGTCTCACGACATCCCTCCTAGACATATAGGTCTGTGTGTGGGTCCTGTTTCACTGCTGTCTCACGACATCCCATCTAGACATATAGCTCTGTGTCTGGGTCCTGTTTCACTGCTGTCTCGCGACATCCCACCGAGACATATAGCTCTGTGTCTGGGTCCTGTTTCACTGCTGTCTCACGACATCCCTCCTAGACATATAGGTCTGTCTGTGTGTGGGTCCTGTTTCACTGCTGTCTCACGACATCCCATCTAGACATATAGGTCTGTCTGTGTGTGGGTCCTGTTTCACTGCTGTCTCACGACATCCCTCCTAGGCATATAGCTCTGTCTATGTGTGGGTCCTGTTTCACTGCTGTCTCACGACATCCCTCGTAGACATATTTCTGAAATGAGAGAGAGAGCGGGGAGGTGGGGGGAGGGGGGGGGGGGGGGGGGGAGAGAGAGGAGAGAAAGAGACAGACAGACAGACGGACAGACAGACAGACATATAGCTCTGTCTGTGGCTCAGTCCTGTATCAATGTTGCCTCACGACATCCAGCTTAGACATACTAGGTCTGTGTGCGATGCTTTGTGTGCATCATACATACATTTCACATCAAAAACTTCATCGATGTTATCCGCATGTTCCCGGGCGCGTCCCCAGTCCATCACGGTGTCCCAGGAGTTGCTGGACCTGCAGAAGAGGCTTCGCCTGTCCCGCCCGGGCTTCATGATCAAGTTCCGGGGCCTGCTGTCCATCAGGGACTACTCCCGCAACATGCTGGAGCTCATGGACCTGGTGGGCGGGGACCCGCTGGAGGTCATCATCACCTACATGCGTTCCAAGAACCTGCGTCTGGTGGACGTCTTCGCCCAGTTTGACGCCGACAAGAGCGGCGCTATGTCGCGGCTGGATCTTATCCGAGGCGTGGCGGTGAGTGTTTGTGTGTGTGTGTGGAGGGGGGAGAGGTGGGGTGGGGAGCGGAGCGGACGGGGGGAGGTGACGCTGATGGGACGATGGTAGTACTGGTTGGTTGGAGAAGAGGGGTAGGGGTGGTGAGGTTAAAATGAGTAATGATAGTTGGCTGGTTGAGGGATATATCACTGGTTTGTAGAGTAGAAGACGTCAAGGAGAAAGGGAAGAGCGGAGGCCTATAGGGCTAAGTAGACAAGGCTTGGTTGCGTGGGAGAGGTGGGCGAGCAAAGCAGAGGGGGGGGGGGGGGTAGGGGGGGGGGGGGGAGAAGTGTGAGAGGACAGCGGAGCAGATAGAGATGGAGCTGATGGGTACAAGATGGAGTTCTGAATGGGTTCAAAGTGCGGCAGCCAGTTAACATTCCGGACAGGGAGAGGTGTGGCGAGCAGGCCACTTGCCACAATTAGGATTTTGCACTGACACACTACATCATTGACGGACATTTGCACTCACCCATGACCCTATCTCTGCGCCAGCTGGAAGCCCCCAAGTAGTCCCATTCTTTTGATTTTAATCTGTCTGCTTGGAACTACCTTGGCTCTTGTATCTTGATGGCCCTATGAAAGCAAATGAGGAGAATCAACTTCAGCAGCAACGAGTCTGCCTACCCAGAGTGCCCCACTTCCAGGGGGTGGGGGGTGGGGGGGGGCATCTTTACTCTGTTTCTCTCTCTCCTTTTTATTCTTTTTTTTTTTGCTCCTCATTCATGTACCATTACCTTCTTTACTCAATTCCTTTCCTTCTCTCCTCCCCCCCCCCCCCTCCCCGTCCCCCCGCCATCCACTTCTTTATCATTTCCTTCTTCATATTTCCACCATCTCCTTACTCTTCTACCCCTTCTTCCCACCGTCCTCCACCTTTAGCGCCACCTTCTTCTCTTCCTTTTCCTTCTTTTTTTTTTTTTCGTTTTTCATCTTCTCCTTCCGCGTGTCCTTCTACAGCGTCTTCTCCATCTTTCTCTCCTTCTCCATCTTCTCTCCTCCTCTCCGTCTTTCTCTCCTTCTCTGTCTTTCTCTCGTTCTTCTTCTTTTTTTTTTTTTGTGCGGATTGGCGGGGTCGCACCTGCTGGTCTGTGGTGCTGTGCAGGATGCGGGGATTCCGCTCAGCATTCGGCAGCTGGACAGGCTGGTGGCCAAGCTGGACAAGGATGGGGACGGTGAAATCGACTTCTCGTATGGAGTGATTGACTCCCTCTGTGTCTGTCTGTCTGTCTGTCTGTCTGTCTGTCTCTCTCTCTCTCTCTCTCTCTCTCTCTCTCTCTCTCTCTCTCTCTCTCATGCCCTCACTTTCCCTCCTCGCTTCCTGACTCTCATTCTCCCTCCCATTCTCTGTGTGTCTGTCTGCCCGCCTGTCTCTCTGTCCGTCTTATTGTCTGTCTGCCTGTCTCTCTCTACCTCCTTTTCTGTCCCCCCTCTCTTTCTGCCCCCCCTCTCTCTCTGTCTGTCTCTCTCTGTCTCTGTCTGTCTCTCATTCTCTCTCTCTCTCTCTCTCTCTCTCTCTCTCTCTCTCTCTCTCTCTCTCTCTCTCTCTCTCCTTTTCCATCCCTCCATCATAAACAAACTATTATCACAATAGTCAACAAGTGGATTAAGTGCTTTAGCTCTGACAAGTTATAAATGTATGGGGCGAGGGGAAGAGACTGGACCACACAACACACACACACACCACACACACACACACACACACACACACACACACACACACACACACACACACACGCACGCACGCACAGAGAGAGAGAGAGAGAGAGAGAGAGAGATAGAGAGAGAGAGAGAGAGAGAGAGTAGTGACACAAAACTACACAATAGACTGTAACTGGGCTCTCACACCACGCAGGGATAATTCAATGTACACCGGACACCATCCCACACCCTGCCTTTATTTCATCGAACCAGCCGCGATTCTCACAGGCCTACGTTCAGACCACCGCGAAATGACTTGCGACGATTTTTCCCCCATCAAAGAAGATCAGTTTCCTTGCGCGTGGACATCCTCTTACGCTGAAATAATCTTACCAAAAATTTCGGAGGAGGGCGGGGGGGGGGGGGGGGGGGGGGGGGGGGGGGGGGGGGGGGGGGGGGGGGGGGGGGGGGGGGGGGGGGGGGGGGGGGGGGGGGGAACAGACAAACAAAAATGGAATTTGTCACGTGACTTTCAATGTGTGTTGCGCGTCACGTGCTCACTGAATAGGTTTTGCAGGGGTAAGCATGGCAGGGTCGTTTTGCAGGGAGCTGTACGACGGGTACAAGAAGCTCATGCGTGAACTCCGCAAGAAAGGCAAACCGACTCGCAGCGCCCTCAGAGACGAGGTGGACATGCTTCCCAAAACGTCAGTAGCCAAAGATCTGAAGAGATCTTCCCCTCCCCCCCTATATAGATAGAACGCGGGATAGGTGTATACACACTCTCTCTCTCTCTCTCTCTCTCTCTCTCTCTCTCTCTCTCTCTCTCTCTCTCTCTGCGTCACACACACACACACACACACACACACACACACACACACACACACACACACACACACACACACGCTCGCGCGCGCGCGCACATACACACCTCTGAGCAATATTAAAGGTGGAGTTTAGGGGAAAAAAAACCACTTTGCAAGAAAATAAAGGACATCATAACCAACCCATGACCGTGACTATAAACTACCATCAACGTCACCATTATATCACCATCATCGTTGCCATCATTGTTACCATCATCGTCACCATCATCACCATCATTGTTACCATCACCATCACCATTATCGTCACCTTCATCGTCAACCATTGTCACCATCATTGTTACCATCATCATCATCATGATCATCACCATCATCGTCACCATGATCGTTACCATCATCGTCACCATGATCATCACCATCATCATCACCATCATCGTTACCATCATCATCACCATCACCGTCACCATAATCCTTACCATCATCATCACCATCATCGTCACCATCATCGTCATCATCGTCGTCACACACATCATCCCCATCATCGTCATCATCATCATCACACACGTCATCACCACCATCATCGTACCATCGTCGGTGTCATCATCGTCGCCATCACCGTCACCATCATCATTACCATCATCGTCACCATCATCGCCATCTTTATCGTCACCATCAACCGTCACCATCATCACCATCATCGTCACAATCATCGTCACTATCATCGTCACCATCATCGTCACCATCATCACCATCATCGTCACTATCATCGTCACCATCACCGTCACCATCACCGTCAACCATCACCGTCACCATCATCGTCACCATCATCGTCACCATCATCGTCGCCATCATCGAGATCGTCAACATGTTCAGTATAGTCGTCATAGCGGCTGTTGTGATGGTGATGCAGGCCGGACAGCTCAGGTGGTGGCGGTGGTGGGCCAGGCTTGAGAGGAAGGAAGATGCCCGTCATTGGTGACATGGCCGGACCACTGTGGTCATCCCTACGCCCCGATAGTCCAGACAGGTGTGTAGGGGAGAGAGAGAGAGAGGGGGGGGGGGGAAGGAAGGCGAAGGGAGAGGAAGGCGTTGAGAAATATATAGAGGAGAGACGGAGAGCAGAGACAGAAAGAAGACGAAGGTGCGCAGGGAGGGGAGGAAGATAGAACGGGGGCTGCGCTGGGGAGACAGTGGAGCCGGAGTGCGGTCGCGTCCGTGTGTGTGTGTGTGTGTGTGTGGTGTGTGTGTGTGTGTGTGTGTGAGTGGTGTGGTGTGTTGTGTGTGTTGTGTGTGTGTTGTGTGTGTGTGTGTGTGTGTGTGTGGCTTCAGAGGACGGAAAAAGTCCATAACTCTGATGTGGCCGAACCAGCCCACTTTCTCCAAAGCTCCGATAATCAGGATAGGGTCTGTAAGACGGAGAGAGAGAGAAAGAGAGAGAGAGAGAGAGAGAGGAGACCCGAGAGGGGGGGGGGGGGGGAGAGAGAGAGATATGAGAGAGATGAGAGAGAGAGACAGACAGACAGGACAGACAGACAGAGACAGAGGCAGAGAGACAGACCAGAGACAGAGACAGAGAGACAAAACAGGATAGACAGATACAGAAACAGAGAGAGAAAGAAGGGAGGCAGGACAGAGAGAGAGAGAGAGAGAGAGAGGAGAGGGGAGGAGGAGAGAGAGAGAAGAGAGAGAGAGAGAGAGAGAGTGAGGCAGACAGACAGACAGAGACTATTGGACAAAAAAAAGAGATAATTTTTTTGATATTTTCACATTTTTTCGTGTGTGTGTTGTGTGTGTTGTGTGGTTGTGTGTGTGTGTGTGTGTGTGTGTGCCTGTGTGAGTGTATGCAAAACCCGTGTGGTGTGTGTGTGTATGTGTGTGTTGTGTGTGTGTGTGTGTGTGTGTGTGTGTGTTGTGTTGTGTATGTTGTGTGTGTGTGTGTGCGTGCGGTGCGCGTGTGTTCACAGTGCTCAAAGGATCAGAAGAAAATCGCTGATGTTTTAGTAAGTCTATATATACATGCGCTCCGTCGCTCTCCACCTCTCTCTCTCTCTCTCTCCTCTCTCTCTCTCTCC
>JADBJO010000029.1:488610-493610 GCA_016801955.1 Conus betulinus | reverse complement strand
TTTTTAACATCATCAAAACATTTTTTTTAACGGTGAAGAAAAAAAAGAAAAGAGAAAGAAAGAGCCAGAAAGCGACAGATGCAGAGAGAAAGAGAATGGAAGAGAGAGAGAGAGAGAGAGAGAGAGAGAGAGAGAGAGAGAGAGAGAGAGAGAGAGAGACAGACAGACAGACAGACAGACAGATAGACAGACAGACAGAAAGACAGAGACAGAGAGAGACAGAGTTACAAGAAACGTGCACAGGACTACATAAATAATAATCACGTCGTCAAATGGAAATGTTCCCTTCTCCACTTTTGCGTTGGCCAGCCAATTTTTTTTTTTAACCGTGTCAATCAACTTGGTGACAATCTGCACCCCTAAAATTAATGCGCCAAGCCTTTGCCTAAGGAGTGGAGCATTTATAGACTGGCGCCATTAGATTGCTTTGAGATTTTTTGTTGTATCTGAAATTTGATTCTCCTCATTTTCCTTCAAATGGCCATTAAGGTACAAGCCAGGTGGTTCCAAGCAGACAGATTTAGATCAAAAGATTGAGATTATCTAGGGACTTCCAGCTGGCGCAAAGATAGGGTTACGGGTGGACGCCATGTCAACTAAGGGGAAGGTCATGTGTTTAATGATTGCTTGCGATTTCATCGGTCGAAATCACCCCCCCCCCCCCCCCCCCCCCCCCCCCCCCCCCCCCCCCCCCCCCCAAACCCCCAAAAAAACCTGTAATAATTGAAGGGAGTTGTTCTTTTGATCAATTATGAGTGTAACATTAAACCCTGGCTCAGATTAATGGCAGACCTCAAAACGCTTACATGGATTATATTTTCGTGCAAAATCCTAATTGTATCATGTGGCCACAGAGTAGTCAGCAGCATCAATGCAAACCAGTCGCACTGCCCTCCTCACCTTTGAACTTTCACACCTAATCCCAGTCCACCCACTCTCCTCCTCTCCCGTTTTTCTTGGAACAGAACTCCAGCGGGGCACTGTATAATTGAGAAAAAGGCGAGATCTATCTTAAAAGAAAAGTTTCAGCAGTATGCTACTTGGTCACCGTAAAAGCAAAAGGTCTATTGCTGTCCTTTTTTCTAATATATATATATATATATATATATATATATATATATATATATATATATATATATATGTAAGGGGTTGATTTAGGAATCTGTGTGCGGTGAAAAAAGAGAGAGAGAGAGAGAGAGAGAGAGAGAGAGAGAGAGAGAGAGACAGACAGAGAGAGAGAGACAGAGAAAGCAAGGGACGTAAACCAGAATGTACAGACGCATAGAGAGGAGGTAGTTGTCTACCTTTCTTCTTCTCTTGGACTGAAAGCCGTAGGGTTCCACTTAAAATCAATCCGACATGCACATCCTCTCTCCCCTTTTGTCACTGGACAGCTCCCTACTGAAGACAATGCTCACTAGATTCCTCTTGTGATGTGGGTTCTGTGCCGGGTATGGGTTTCTGGAAATGGTTTACCTGACCACCATCCAGTGCAAGTCCATGCTTTTCTTCTGTCTTCCCTTCTGTACTTAATTCCTTTTGCATTGTGTTGTCTTTACAAGGCCATTGAACCTCAGAGGATCATATATGATAACGATGCTAAGTGATGATTCAACATTTGATTCCCGCTGGAACGGAATATCTATGCCGTTATATATGTGTGTGTGTGTGTGTGTGTGTGTGTGTGTGTGTGTGTGTGTACAAGCCTGCACGCATGTTTACACGCACAGACACACATTTTCAAGAACTCACCAGGAAGGCAGCATCAGGCCAAAAACAGAAGATCCAAGATGGCGTACACGTGGGTAGAGTAGAACGATAGGGTCCCCTGAAATTGAATCACCGTGTGTATATTACAGAGGTCAGAACTTTGAGTGTCATCATCTGTAAGTCTCAAACAACTTAAAAAGAGCACACAGTGCCAAACAACAACAACGACAAGGAATATTAATTGAGTGAAAATAGTGTTGCTATAGAAAACGACATCGTAACTTAGATGCGCTGCTTGACAGGAAGGTCTGAGCCACTGGGCTGGGTTTGTACGTGGGTTACGAATAAGTTAAGTCTCGTTTATGAAGGCTTTCTCGTCTTTTTCATCTTCCTCTTCTCCTTCTCCTTCTTGTTCTTCTTTTCATCCTTCTTCTACTCCCTGTCTACTTCTTCTTCTTCTTCAATTCCTTTTTCATCTCCTTTTTCTACTTCTTGTTCTTCTTCCTTCCCATCTTCTGTTCCCCGTTCTTTAATGTTTCTGTTTCCTTTACTTTGTTTTTGTAATCTTCTTGTTCGTCTTCTTACCCTTCTTCTCTTTTCCTACTTTGTTCTGATTCCGCTTTTTCTTTTATTCCTTTTCATTACCTCCTCTCCTAATCTTTTTTTCTTCCCCCTTTTCCCCCCCTTGTCCTACTCCTACTTCTTTTTCTTCTCTTTCCTTATTTCCATTCTCTTCTTCTCTCATGTTTTTCCACGTCCTTCTCCTTTTCCCTTCTTCCTACTGACGCCTGCCTTCAGTATTGAAAATCATGGCATGATTTAGCTTAGCAAGGTCAGATTGGAAGAATAGGCTCTGCCTGAAATCTCAATCCTGACCCGAATAAATGTTTTCTGACTTCTGACATTCTTAAGTGTTCAGAGATGTCAGAAGATAAAAGAAATGTTTTCAGTCGGAAGACACTTGAAAGACGGAGAGTCGGGAGCTTTTACCATTCCAATCAAGAGGGTTCACAGGAAGACTGAGAACTTCCTGTGTCTCTCTGGCACTGCGGTATGAAGCAGATATCGGGAATGACGATACTTCGGCGTTTAGGGTCCCACCACTGGGAGACATTTCCTGTCCATCGTGATCAGCGTAAAGCAATATTTTCAGAGATGCATCCCTCCCCAGCGTAAAATGACCACATTTGACAATGTTTGTGATACCATAGCTGTGTGGGTATGGTGTGGAGTAATATACAGCAGACACGGCCATGACAAGTGACGCTACTTTGAGGCAGCTGAAACCAATACTGCCAGCCATGTCGTGGTCGTGTTGGCGGGTTATTATTTATCATTAATGTAATTAAAGTGTAAAGAGGTTATCTCTTTGGTTCAAACTTCTAGAGGTACGTGTTAACCAAAGTCTCTACGAGCTTTCAATGCTGCTACCGCTTCATCAGTTGCTAGAGCTGCTGCTGCTGCTGCTGCTGCTGCTGCTGCTGCTGCTGCTGCTGCTGTGACCATCACTGTTCATGCCGCTGTTACCTTAGGCCTTCCTCCAGCGGTCAGCAGGCAGTGGTCAGTGTAGAGGTTCCTGCCCCCAAACACGTCAGACTGTGACCATTGGCGCCAGGACCCGGCAGTGACTAGAGCGTTCGGATCCACGCTGCGAATAGCGTCTGCTTGCCAGTTGATGAACCTGGGTACCACACACACACGCGCGCGCACACACACACATGCATACACACACACACACACACACACACACACACACACACACACACACACACACACACACACACACACACACTCACATTTACAATCATACACACGCACGCGTCTCCGCATATACAACATACGTGTGTATGCAGGCTGGAAATACTCAGATATACCAGAGAAAGGCAGACACACACACACACACACAAAAAAAAACAGACTGACGCACAGACAGACAGAAAGAACATTTGAAGGAGGCAGAGGGTGTGTGTGTGTGTGTGTGTGTGTGTGTGTGTGTGTGTGTGTGTGTGTGTGTGTGTGTGTGTGAGAGAGAGAGAGAGAGAGAGAGAGAGAGAGAGAGAGAGAGAGAAACAGACAGACAAAGAGACGGAGAAAGAAAGAGAGAGAGAGAGAAAGACAGACAGACGACTGACAGACATACAGACAGACAGGCAAGCAAACATACAGCCACAGATATAAAGAAAGTGATCAAGGTGCACGCAAGCACGCATGCATGCACGCACACATACGAACACACACATACGCGTACGCGCAAGCGTAGTACCAGAAGCAGTGATAGAAGCCAGGGTAATACAGTGGCAGTAGCAGCGGTAGCAGTAACAGCAGCAACAGCGGCAGCAATAGTAGTTTACCAATAGTAGAGGCAGAAACAGTAGCAACAGCAGCAGCAGTAGCAGTAGTGGTATCAGCAATAATGGAAACAGTACCAGCAATAGCAGAGGCAAGAAGCAGCGAGCGAGCCGAGCAGCAGCAGCAGGAGTAGTAGTAGTAGTAGTAGTAGTAGTAGTAGTAGTAGTAGTAGTAGTAGTAGTAGTAACAGCGGTGGTAGCATTTACAGCAAGTAGTTCTGGCAGTCCTAATATATAGCCGTAGCAGCAGCATAGGCAGCAGCAGCATTAGCATCGACAACAGTAGCAAAAATGACAAACACCACCAGAACAAACCAACCAGCCAGCCAGCCGCTGTGGCGAAAGTGGTTATCGTCGCGGACCCACGGCTGGGAGGTCGTGGGCTCGATTCCAATCAGAGCCATGTGGCATTTTTTCTTCCACAACTGGCTCCTACCCAGAGCTCAGTTTGCTACGGGCTCAGTCAGGAAGACTTGGACCACAGAGTCGAGTTTCTTCCACTATGTGGATGCGTCTCTGAGGGTGTTGTTCAAAATTCTTGTCCAGCACTGCAGGTGTTCGTATCTCTCGAGCCTGGTTGAAGCCGGGATATACCATGAAAGTAAGCGTAGGGTACAACCCTGTCATGCAGTCTCAGAACGTAACGGAAATCTGTAGCATCATCTTCATCATCGTCATTCTCATTGATCACCATTTAAAAAAAAAAAGTCTCGAAGTCTGTGACCCTTTATGCCCTGCTCTCATTGTGACCTCAGTTTCGATGTTCTCTCCGCGTCTGTGGCCTTGGTTTGGTTCCGTCGGTATCGGCGAATCCATGGGGCTGTCATTGGACGGACAAGGTGGCGCGTTCCGGAGTGAGAGCTCGCCTACGCCGGCTCCGCGACTAAGCAATTATTGTCGTCAGTAGGGGGCTTAGTAGGTGGTGTCCTACGTATGTTGCAT
>JADBJO010000029.1:481110-483610 GCA_016801955.1 Conus betulinus | reverse complement strand
CGAGAGAGAGAGAGAGAGAGAGAGAGAGAGAGAGAGAGAGAGAGAGAGAGAGAGAGAGAGAGAGAGAGAGAGAGAGAGAGAGAGAGAGTATATGTAATCGTTTTACTCCAAAACATTGCGCAAATTAAAAAGGAAGGGATTCTGTGTTACTTCTGTATATCAAAAGTCTCATTTCAAGGGGACTCTCTCTCTCTCTCTCTGTCTTTCTCTGTCTCTGTCTGTCTGTCTGTCTGTTTCTCTCTCTCTCTCTCTCTCTCTCTCTCTCTCTCTCTCTCTCTCTCTCTCTCTTATACATACTCATGGAATTGCCTCCAGCTTCACTGACGTTGGAGAGAAGGTAAATGAACTCCTGACGGGACTGGCTATACTGCTTGTTGCCGAAATCAGCCGCATAATGAACCCACGCGGTGTTGGCGCCCGAAAGGAAAAACCGCTGATTTCCAATGAAGAATCTCGTACCATTGACTTTGATGGATAACTTGTGTCCTGCACACACAGTGAAAATGGAATCATTTTATGATGCACACCATGACAGCATACAACAAGTTTTGTAACTGAGGCGCTGCTACACGATTCCTTTCAACTGCATCATGGGAAAGGTCAGTTCAGATCTGATTTCAAACGGATGAAGAGCGCAGTGTTTACGATAACCATGCGTTTTTTAAACGGTTATGGGTGACCATTCAGAGGTCAGTTTGGGTATCGGCTGCTTATCACAATGACGTTTACAGGATTCGGTATGTCAGATAGCCCCCATCCATATTTATAGGTTGAAGTAAAGAGACACCGATCAAAACGAAGACGATGTTCAGAAATCTCGTCTACGATTATCTTTTCTCAATTCAAAAATCCTGCTCGTCTGCAATATAAATAACACAAGTGAACATTGTCTTTAAAGCCTAAAGATCAAACATGACGTCTTCTCTGATCACGTTCTGCCGTTTTTGTTTCAGTGAACCATGAATAGTAAACGTTCTCTGGTGGATGAAATGATCGCTCTTCTCACTCTCCACTTTTGCCTGATGTTTGCAAAATTATCCCGACAAAGTATGAACGGATGACTCCGATCTTCCACCCAAGCAGTACACCTGTCGGACCCATGGCCTGTGACCTAAACCTCGTGGCTGATACTAAGACTGCAACAGGAGGTGACGTCAAGTCATACTCTTTATGACTCATCAGAACGTAGAGGTCAGGCTAGGGCTGCGAGCACGTTCAAAACGGAACTTCGGACCTCACTTGAGGTTAAGGAGAGAGAGCAGCGAAACTGAGCAAAATGTTGCTGTTTCCGGAACTGTTTCAGTTTTGTGATGCAATTGACTGGGCTACATCACACAGACGGCTGGCTGTCCACTCGTTAGGTCAGTTTCAGTTTCAGTTTCATCAAGGAAGTGTCACTGCGTGCGGACTAGTCCATATACTCTGTACCACGTCCGCTAAGTTTTGAGACACACACTACACACGATTGAAAGCTGATGGATAAATGAATTAATGACAATGATGACAGAATTCAATAAGAGGGCCTCGAGGCCATGACTCAGAGAGAGAGAGAGAGAGAGAGAGAGAGAGAGAGAGAGAGAGAGAGAGAGAGAGAGACAGAGACAGAGACAGAGACACAGACAGACAGACAGACAGAGACAGAGAGACGGGGAAGGGAAAGGGGAGAGAGAGAATTTACATCTTTCTGGTTTGTCACCTGTGACGAAAAATACTACTACTACTACTACTACTACTACTACTACTACTACTACTACTACCACAACCACCACCACCAACAACAACAACAATAACAATAATAATAACAATTAATAATAGTATTAATACCAGAGTAACAGAGCGGTGAAAATGTGCTGTCGATCTCTGGCAAATTACCAAGTCTATCTAAAACTATACATGCCCAACGTTTTCAGTGCAATGACCTTGTTTCACGCGTGCGTGTGCGTGCGTGCGTGTGTGCGAGCGTGCCTCTGTGTGTGTGTGTGTGTGTGTGTGTGTGTGTGTGTGTGTGTGTGTGTGTGTGTGTGTGTGTGTGTGTGTAATATGTGCTTAAAACATCGCAGAACATTCTAGTCTCAGTTAAACGATGGCACTTAGTGTCCTAAGTAACATATATTAACTTTGCACTCTTATTGAAAATTAAAACCTGCTTTTAAAAGCCATTTGATATTGCAACAAACCCAGTTTATTAGCTGTGAACACGTATAGCGTGTGTGTGTGTGTGTGTGTGTGTGTGTGTGTGTGTGTGTGTGTGCGTGCGTGCGTGCGTGCGTGCGTGCGTGCGTGCGTGCGTGTGTGTGTGTGTGTGTGTGCTGCGCACACGCGCGGGATGGAGAGAGCGCTCGCGTAAGTGTGTGTGTTTATACTGGGCGAGTATGTCTCGCTGAGTCTTTGAGCTGCGCGAGCGAGCGCGTGTATGTACGGGATTGTGCATGTGCTGTATGTGTTTTTTTTATGTATGTATTTGTGTCTGCGTGTGGCGGGGGGGGGGGGGGGGGGGGGG
>JADBJO010000029.1:466110-471110 GCA_016801955.1 Conus betulinus | reverse complement strand
TGTTGTAATGAAGCATGTATGTAGCTTTGAAGCTGTTGTAATGAAGCATACATGTAGCATTAAAGCTGTGTAATGAAGCGTGCATGTAGCAATAAAGCTACTGTAATGAAGCATACACACAGCAATAAAGCTTCTGTAGAGAAGCATGGATATAGCGTTACAGCTACTGTAATGAACAATGTATGTAGCACTAAAACTACCGTATTGATACATGCAAGCGGCATTAAACCTATAGTATTGCAGCATCCATGTCGCATAAACGCTGAGGTAAAGAAGCATGCAAGCAGCGGTTAAACTACAGTAACCATGCATGTGCGTAGCATTAAAGTTACAGTAATGAAACATGTGCGTAGCATTAAAGTTACAGTAATGAAACATGTGTGTTACAGTAATGAAAACATGTGTGTAGCATTGAAGTTACAGTAATGAAACATGTGTGTAGCATTAAAGTTACAGTAATGAAACATGTATGTAGCATTAAAGTTACACTAATGAAACATGTGTGTAGCATTAAAGTTACAGTAATGAAACATGTGTGTAGCATTAAAAGCTACGGTAATGAAACATGTGTGTAGCATTAAAGTTACACTAATGAAACATGTGTGTAGCATTAAAGTTACTGTGATGAAACATGTGTGTAGCATTAAAGTTACTGTAATGAAACATGTGTGTAGCATTAAAGTTACTGTAATGAGCATACATAAAGCATTACAGCGACTGTATTGAAACATGTGTGTAGCATTAAAGTTACAGTAATGAAACATGTGCGTAGCATTAACGTTACAGTAATGAAACATGTGCGTAGCATTAAAGTTACAGTAATGAAACATGTGTGTAGCATTAAAGCTACGGTAATGAGCATACATAAAGCATTAAAGCTACTGTATGAAGCACACATAAAGCATTAAAGCTACTGTAATGACGCATACATAAAGCATTAAAGCTACTGTAATGAAACATGCATAAAGCATTAAAGCTACTGTATTGAAACATACATAAAACATTAAAGCTATTGTATTGAAACATACGTAAAGCATTAAAGCTACTATATTGAAACATACATAAAGCATTAAAGCTACTGTAATGAAGCATACATAAAGCATTAAAGCTACTGTATTGAATGATACATAAAGCATTACAGCTACTGTATTGAAACATACATAAAGCATTAAAGCTACTGTAATGAAACATACATAAAGCATTAAAGCTACTGTAATGAAGCATACATAAAGCATTAAAGCTACTGTATTGAAACATACATAAAGCATTACAGCTACTGTATTGAAACATACGTAAAGCATTAAAGCTACTGTAATGAAGCATACATAAAGCATTACAGCTACTGTATTGAAGCATACATAAAGCATTAAAGCTACTGTATTTAAACATACATAAAGCATTAAAGCTACTGTATTGAAACATATATAAAGCATTAAAGCTACTGTATTGAAACATACATAAAGTATAAAGCTATTGTAATGAAGCATACATAAAGCATTACAGCTACTGTAAGAAACATACATAAAGCATTAAAGCTACTGTAATGAAGCATACATAAAGCATTAAAGCTACTGTATTGAAACATACATAAAACATTACAGCTACTGTAACGAAACATGTATGTAGCATTAAAGCTACTGTATTGAAACATACTTAAAGCATTACAGCTTCTGTAACGAAACATACATAAAGCATTACAACTACTGTATTGAAACATGCATGTAGCATTAAAGCTACTGTAATGAAACATACATAAAGCATTAAAGCTACTGTAATGAAGCATACATAAAGCATTAAAGCTTCTGTAATGAAGCATACATAAAGAATTTAAAGCTACTGTAATTAAACATGTTTGTAGCATTAAAGCTACTGTAATGAAACATACATAACGCATTACTGCTACTGTAATGAAACACACATAAAGCATTACAGCTTCTGTAATGAAACGTATATAAAGCATTAAAGCTACTGTAATGAAGCATACATAAAGCATTAAAACTACTGTAATGAAGCATACGTAAAATATTAAAGCTACTGTAGTTGAATCACGTACACGGTAGTGAATCTAATACAGTTAAAAATCCTGCATGTAACGTTAAACCTACTACTTAAAACTACGCCAAGAAACGAGGGTATATGAGTCGAACTCTGAAGGTCGGCATATTTACATGTCGCCTTAATGGTATGTTCGTGTGTGGTCGTTTGTCCATACTACCATATCTCTCTCTCTCTCTCTCTCTCTCTCTCTCTCTCTCTCTCTCTCTCTCTCTCTCTCCTCACGGAACTCTTCGCCTCCCCAGATTGCATTTGCTGACCAGCCCAACCACCAAACCACCACCAAGCTGTGATACCACTCTGCTCCAATCCACATCCTCGCCATGCATGAAGCCTGTCTCGACAGTCCCGCCACAGTCGCCCGAGGGAAACATGCACACATAGTTCACCCCAGCACTCACCACAAATACTCCACATATTCCAACAAAACAGAAACGTACCTCTTCTCAATCAAACAAGAGCATGCAAACACCCAAACAAAACAAAACCAACCACCCTGCCCACTCCGATGTGAAAACATCACGCTCACCCTCTCCTACAAGCAACACAAAACCGGCACACAGTTTACGTCCTCAAAAATCAAGCAAACCACAACGCTATTCCTACGTCTACAAATGTAACCCAGCAGAACAAAACCTCAAACAAAAAAATCAACACTCTGGTGAAAACTATTGTCAGAGGGTTTCAAAACTTGTGCACTCTCACACCAGAAGTACTCGCCGGTTAGAAGAAGAAAACAACCACCTGAAATCTGAACTCAAACACTTAAAACAAACTCGGCCTATACCGCACCCAATCCAACACCAAACCACACCATCTGGCAGCCATATTGCTCTGTCCGCCTTCCCCACCTCCAACAAGTTCTCCATGCTGCTCCACGTTAATGAAAAATGGGAGCATGAGGTTCAGAACGACTCAGAAACAGACACACACTTTGATCATCAAGCCACAGTGCAGACACAGTCTACCACTACAAATGTCCCCAACAGTACAGACGAACCCGGTAATGTTATCTCAGATAAAGACACACTACTACTCAGGCCACTGACACAATAGCTGGAAAACAGTTCACAACAGAAACAACTACCACGGGAACAACAAAAACACTCATTCAAAGGTAGAGGTTAATGATGCAACTCAAAACAGTCAGGGTCTGTCTAGCAGCAACAACACATTGTGTCACCTCATCAGCTTCTTGCACAACTGCGGGTTGACACCGGTATCTCAAATGCCATTATAGGTGACTCGCTCATACGAAACATTACCCCAACCCTCCTATTCTACAAAGGTAAGAGTCAAATCATCAGTGTCCAGGTCTCACTGTCGATGATCTTATTCATTGGCTTAGACACATTCCATGCAAAACAACATACAGCAAGTTATACTACACATTTGGCATAAACACGGTCAAGCATGCATCAGTCACGGAAAACACATGGACACAACTGATCAAAACATCAAACATGTTTTCCCTCAGGCTAGACTATTGGCTTCCTCCATCATCCCCCAATTGGACAGCACCCCCTCAAAAAGACGTCCATCTCTCCAACTTGACCCTCGCAAAGTGTGTGCCAAAGAAAACATTGTGTATGCCGACCTCACCTCCATTTTCATCACCAAAGCATAGCTCCACGAAAGGACACGTACACCGATCCCCTCCACCCCAGCCCCAAAGGCACAGACAGGTTGGCGTACAGCCTCAAATATGCCGACCCAAAATACGGCAGAGAACGCCCATAATAAGGCCATGTGGCGAGAGCTGGATGCAGTCCTCACACACCCCGACATCCCAGCTACGATACGAACACCAAAGAGACACTGGTCTCACTTGGTGTTCATTACCACAGCAGCCCTCAGACCTCCATCCTGCCCCCGGTTCAACAGCCACCTACAATGCCTGGAACAGCAGACGGGTCTATTTCCCATCCTCTACCTCTGGCGACCCGACATCCAGCTACACATCTTCCACCTCTGGCGAACCGACTTTCAACTTCCCATTTTCTGCCGCCGCCCTACAAAACATGTCCCCGCAATGTGTGTGTTTCGAGACTCAAGCGTGAGACGTATGCACAGTGTGTGTGTGTGTGTGTGTGTGTGTGTGTGTGTGTGTGTGTGTGTGTGTGTGTGTGCGTGCGTGCGCGCGTGTGTGTGTGTGTGTGTGTGTGTGAATGTTAGCGTGCGTGCTAGCGCGCGCGCGTGTGTGTGTGTGTGTGTATCAGTGTGTGCATGCGTGAGTGTGTGTGTGTGTGCGTGTGTGAGTGTGTGTGCGTGTGTGAGTACAAGCGCGCGTACGCGCGTTCGTGAGAGCGCAGATTTATATACAAGTTCCAGTATGTTTAAATACAAGTTCCGCTACGTTTAGATACCCATACCCCCGCCACTCCATCTCCCCCCCCCCCCCCCCCATCTCCCTTTCTTATTGTTATTATCACTTCCCCCCCTCCCCCCTCCCCCAAACAAGCATACCAGAGAGTCTACTCATGGACACTGAGAATGCTTGAACACACTTATTTCTGTTTTTGTTTGCGCTCAGAACATCGATTTTGTTTATTGCTCTATACTTCCTGTCTATAAGCGTGTGAAGATAGTTATTGTTTTAGGCTGACATTGCAAGCTTTGTGACTTGCGTACACCAGCAACTGCGGTAGGCGGCTCGTGCAGATGCTGTCGTTTTGTGGACTGAAAGGGGACTTTGGTCCAACCTCCTGACACTGGGACCAGGACTAATTTCTCACTGCCACAGGTTGTTCGTGAATTATATGGGTTTTTTTTTTCTTTTCTTTCTGTTTTTTTTAAATCGTTTTGTTTTGCATCTATCTCCCTAATTTTTTTGTAGTCTTTCATGTCAACATGAAAAAAATGCAAATGAAAATACAATCTCATTGGCAAAGTTGATAAAAACCTTTGAATAAACAAAATGGAACGGAAGAATTACATGAAGAAGA
>JADBJO010000029.1:458610-461110 GCA_016801955.1 Conus betulinus | reverse complement strand
TATTAATCCCATCTATCCTACAAAGGGAGTGGAGTTTTGTGTGCATGGCCGTTTTTTTTAATCCCCCGCAGTAAGGCAGCCATACTTCATCTTCGGGGAAAGTGTGTGCTATGTGTAACGTGTCATCCATACAAACGGCCAAACTGGCCTTTCTCTTCCGAAAGTTGGTGATGGGATTTTCCGTGTGTGCAAGATGTAATGCGTGCGTTCACACACGGAACCTCGGTTTATAGTCTCATTCGAAGGACTGCATGGGAAATGGAGTCAGAACTAATGTTAACTCCGAGGGAAAAATCCCCCTGTACCGAAACGCCCCGCGGAGATTCGAACCCGCAACCCGTGGATGATGAGTCCGGCGCTCTACCAACTGAGCTATTCCGGCCCCCAGAGGAAACTAACATTTTGGGTGCATGCCTAGAGGGCAAAAAAAGGTTGAGCATCCTATGGATAGATTTCCTCTGTTATGGGACATTGATGCTTTATCTTTCTTCAACATACCCGTGGGAGCAGGAGGAGTGAGATGGGGGGGAACATGGGGTGGGGAGTGGGGGGACGGACGGGGGGGGGGGAGGGGGGCAAACAAAGCTTGCTAAGCAAATGAGTTCTGTAAATCGCCTTTTTTCAGATGTATTAATTAAAACGAGTGGCGCAAGTACATATACGCGCAACGAAAATCATTTAAAGATCGCACAAATGTTTGTCCAAACGTTCATTATCCTCCCCCCCCTCCTCCTCTCCCGTTACCCACTTTTAACCCTCCCCCTCATCCACCCTATTGTTGTTGCTCTGCGCCTCCCCCACCCCCCACCCCCCCACCCCGCTCGCACCCTCCTCCCGTCCACTCTCCTT
Organism: Conus betulinus; assembly: GCA_016801955.1. Classification (NCBI taxonomy): domain Eukaryota; kingdom Metazoa; phylum Mollusca; class Gastropoda; order Neogastropoda; family Conidae; genus Conus; species Conus betulinus. The sequence continues at coordinate 460,261 of JADBJO010000029.1, read as the reverse complement.
TCTTGTGCCCTGTGGCTCGTGTCAGAGTCCTGGCAAAATATTTCTCTGGAAGATGGAAGAGGGGCAGGAGGAGGAGGAGAAGGGGGAGGAGGGGGAGGAAGAGGGGGAGGAGGAGGAGGAGGAGGAGGAGGAGGAGGGCCCTTTCCGACAGCGATGAAACAAAAACTTGCTCTGCTGAATGTGGAGGAGGAGGGAGACCGAAAAGGATCATCCAGACTGTCACGTGGTCACAGTTTTTTCCTCCAATCAGCGATAAGGACACGTGATTAGTTGGCGATGAGGGGGAGCGGGGTGGGCCCACGACCAACAGGAAGGACCGATTGTGGTGGTAGCTTGGACAAGACAAATGGTGTTATCACAGACAGCAGGGCTGCAATTTGTCAATGTAGAATGACGAAAACAGCCTTCCTTTCCCTTTCCTTCACAGAAACAGATCGACACACGCGCGCGCGCGCGCGCGCGCGCGCACACACACACACACACGCACACACACACACACACACACTCCTAAACTACATACACTACACACACACACACACACACACACACACACACACGCACACAGAGATATCCCCGCTTTGGGGGAGAGAGAGAGAGAGAGAGAGAGAGAGAGAGAGAGAGAGAGAGAGAGATGCAATAATAACGATGCTTTTTTTTACATTTTACCTGTTGCTTGCAACACTACGTGTGTCAAAGCATTAATTAGTTGAATTATCATTACTATTTGCGTCCGTCCCCTTTTCAACAACATAGGGCACCTTTCCTTCCTCTGTAAGGATATGTTCGGTCCGACTAATGTGCCAGACTTTTGGTGAATACACACTCATCATCTGTGAGAGGATCCTCACCCGACTTTATCATCTATTGTGTGAATGTCATAGCGTATGTGTGCTAAATACGACACGTAGAAAGAAGACTGTCATAATATTACCCTTCTTCAACAAGTCTCTTTGTATCACGAGTCAGATGCTGGATTGGAAAATTGGTCGAAAACGAGTTCTGTGTGTGTTTGTTCGTTTTGCTCGTTTGTTTGGTGTGGGTGTTGTGGTGTTTGGTGTGATATTGTGGTGTTTGGTGGTGTGTTATGGTGTTTGGTGTGGTATTGTGGTGTTTGGTGTGGTGTTATGGTGTTTGGTGTGGTATTGTGGTGTTTGGTGTGGTGTTATGGTGTTTGGTGTGGTATTGTGGTGTTTGGTGTGGTGTTATATGTGTGTTTGGTGTGGTATTGTGGTGCTTGGTGTGGTATTGTGGTGTTTGGTGTGGTATTGTGGTGTTTGGTGTGGTGTGTTATGGTGTTAGGTGTGGTGTTATGGTGATTGGTGTGGTATTGTAGTGTTTGTTGTGGTATTGTGGTGTTTGTTGTGGTATTGTGGTGTTTGATGTGGTATTGTAGTGTTCGGTGTGGTACTGTGGTGTTTGATGTGGTACTGTGGTGTTTGGTTTGGTATTGTGGTGGTTGGTGTGGTGTTATATGGTGTTTGGTTTGGTATTGTGGTGGTTGGTGTGGTGTTATGGTGTTTGGTGTGGTATTGTGGTGTTTGGTGTGGTATTGTAGTATTTGGTGTGGTAGTGTAGTGCTTGGTGTGGTATTGTAGTGTTTGTGTGTGGTATTGTGGTTTTTGGGTTGACCACTGTGAATCACTAGCATGTG
>JADBJO010000029.1:436110-438610 GCA_016801955.1 Conus betulinus | reverse complement strand
CTGTCGTTGTCCTTTCCTAGAACTACACAATCACTGTCCTTCAAGCCAGTATTCTTTGAAATAATGTTTGCCGCCGGCAATCTGTGACATATCGGTATTTGGAGTCATTTTGATTTCAAGTTGATTTCAGTTTTTTTTTTTTCCACATTTTTATCAAAACCTTTTCTCAGTGAGTCGATGTGTATGTTCTCTCTTCCCTTCCCACGTTGGGGAAATATGAAAAGTTTTTTGTTTGCCTTTTAGAGTCTTGTAGCATGCTCTTCACTGTTTTGCCTCAGTGACTCTACGGGGAGAAGAAGAAGAGCAACAACAACAATAACAACAACAACAACAACAACGAGAAGGAGAAGAAGAAGAACAACAACAACAACAACATCGAGAACAATTACAAGAAGAAGAAGAAGAAGAAGAAGAATTACAAGAAGAAGAAGAGTAAGAATTACAAGAAGAAGAAGATCAAGAACAAGAACAAAAAGAACAAAAACAACAGAACAAGAACAACAAGAACAAGAAAAAGAACAAAAAGAACAAGAACAACAAGAACAAGAACAGCCAGAACAACAAGAACAAGAACAGCAAGAAGAAGAAGAAGAAGAAGAAGAAACAACAACAACAACAACAACAACAACAACAACAACAGCAGCAGCAGCAACTCTGACATCCTCTGCTAATATTTCACGCTTTCATTTCATGAAGAAAATTATTCTTCTGCTCTTTTCACACTAGTCCTACCGTTACAGGATCACCTGGATAGACGGTGGCCCAGTGGATAACACACTCGTCTTTGAAGTGAAAGAAACATCATGTCCGTAGTTCGAATCTCGCTCTGGGTGCTTTTTTTCCCCCAATTTTCCAAAGCGCTTGTACCGCGGATGAGACACATAAACCGAGGTCCCATAAATGCTGCACGCACGTACGTGGCACACGTTAAACAATCCACGACAACAAGGGGAGTTGTTCTTAGCTTGGCATGTAAGGGAGACAAGAAAAAGGGGAAACTTTGACTAGAATAATCGGAAGAATCAGAGAAGAATCAGAGGTGGTAATGAGTGTTTGACTAGAGTGTTGAGTGGATCTTAACAGTGCACTCGTTTTGGGATATTTATGTTGGTGATCTGACCTCTCCATGAGTGAGGTGACGAACTATTTCAGTCTCTCGGATGGAAGCATACTTATGAACTGAGGTTCCCATGTGTAGCAGGCTACTTCGCGCATGTGAAACATCCAACGACAAGAAAGGGGGATATTCGTGCCAGAAATCTTGCAAGGAAAATCCACCCTTTATTTCTAGACGAGTTCTGGAGTCTGTTTGTCTTTTTCTGTTCGTCATTGCTTTTCTCTTCCTGTCGAACTGGAAAACCTACCTTTTCAGGTTAGCTTTTCAACAGATAAATTGTAAGCTGTATGTGTGTTATGCATATGCGTACCAGTTTTAGATTGACAGTGGGGGTTTGCGTGTCTGCGCAGATTTTTGAGCGTGTGGCCTGTGTTTGTTTGGGTGTTGATGAGAGAGTTTGAGAAAGAGAAAGTGTGTGTGTGTGTGTGTGTGTGTGTGTGTGTGTGTGTGTGTGTGTGTGTGTGTGTGTGTGTGTGTGTGAGTGTGTGTGAGTGTGTGTGTGTGTGTGTGTGTGTGTGTGTGTGTGTGTGTGTGTGTGTGTGTGTATGTCTCTGTCTGTATGTCTGTGTGTGAGTGTGATCGCGCGTGTGTGTGTGTGTGTGTGTGTGTGTGTGTGTGTGTGTGTGTGTGTGTGTGTGTGTAAGGCATTATTTTATTTATTTATTTATTTTTGCATTTTGCATGCAGGCCTTTTGTGAAGCGTTTCAGGCTTCAAGAAGCGTTACATGAATGTTTACTATTATCATTCATATGATCCAACGCAGAGAGAAAACCGAAAAAAAGGAAAAGAAAAAAAATGTTGAGAGTGGCACCGCGAGGAGCAACAGCCGTCATTTCAGGAGAAACGGGCTGTGACGGTGAAGCTGTGAAATAGAGCGCAACTCAGCACAACGCAGTACAATGGTCTCTAACTCCAGGAGAAACAGGCTGTGACTATGAGGCTGTGAAATAGAGCGCAACTCGCACGACGCAGTACAATGGTCTCTAACTCCAGGAGAAACAGGCTGTGACGGTGAAGCTGTGAAATAGAGCGGAACTCCGAACAGCGCTGCACCATGGTCTCTAACTCCAAACATGTAGATTTCCTCATTTTGTCGGACTCCCTTTCTAATTTGGAGGCCATTGCTAGCCGTAGTCTCAAGCACCCTGAACTGTTAAAATGATTCGAACTGAACGCCTGTCTAAAATCCGATGGATACAACATACTTTTCGCTTGGGTGCCCAGCCACGTGGACATTGAAGGCAACGAGGTGGTAGATCAACTTGCCAAGAGTGCCACAAAGAGTCTTGAGCAGACTGTCTATCCCTCACACTGATCTGACACCCAAAGCCCACGGTTATGTCAAAGACCTCTGGCAAGAGAAATATAACTTGCAGACGGAT
>JADBJO010000029.1:418610-431110 GCA_016801955.1 Conus betulinus | reverse complement strand
GTGCATGCGTGCGTGCGTGCGTGTATGTACTCGTGCAAGAGAGACAGACAGACAGACAGACAGAGAGAGCGAATTTATTGATTGCACTGACAATAACATGCGGTGATATGCATGTGTGTATGCATGGGGTCTGCCTGTTCTTTGCACGTCATGCCTTTGTCTGTGTGCATATGTTCATGTTGATGCAGAGAATAAAACTGTTGTGATGTGTCTGTAGCATGGAATAGGAGAAATATCACAGGATTTGAGGGAAATGGAAAAGATTACAAGCAGATCAAAGGGAGGGGGGCAGTATAAAAATGATACGAAGAAGAGAAAAGATTAGGAATCGACACCCCCCGCCAACCCCGTTCCCCCAAATAAAATCAAAGTATCAGACAACTGAAACTGAATCTGAATACGCATTAATTTCAGAACTAAAAATTACTTTTGCTAGTCGTAAAACTTCTATTTATGGCATTCTACTTTCGTAACATCAATTTCAGACTCTTTACATACAGAGGTTAAGATCTACGTAGACAAAGAATATGATGACATTGGATACTTGGATACACACCAAGACACGCTACATTTTGACAGAACCTGGCTCTTCATGAATCTGAATGAAGTTTGTGACTCAGATCTTGAAATATGTCTTGGACAGAATGAAGCATCACATTTATCTTGCATGTGTTGTTCATGAATATGATTTCGAACGATGAATCAATTTCATGTATATCAAGCTTTAATACAGTCTTCTCGATAACTTTTTTTTTGTTTACATTGCCTGTCGCTCGATAGTTCTTTTTTTTTTCTGTCATTTCATTCCAATGTGGCCCCCACAAAGTAACGGGAGCCAGCAAAGATTTATTTTTATTTCTCTGGGCTTCGTGCAGTGTCTCGAATATCCTATTTCAAAAAGTACACCTACACCTTTCTTCACTTTAGAATTCAATTCTTACCATTTTTTTTTTTGCAGGCTATACGGGACAGATCTCGCTGCAAAGGGAGGCGACTGCAGGTGGAAATCTAAACAGCTTTGAAATGTAATTAATAGCGAACCGCCAAGAAAACGTAGACAAACGAATCACAAGACAAAACAACATCTTGTGATTCGTTTGTCTACGTTTTCTTGTCGTTTCGCTATTAATTACATTTCAAATTTATGTAGGACAGACTTTTAAAACAGATGTTGCAAGCTAATGAGTTTCTTCGTGTGTGTGTGTGTGTGTGTGTGTGTGTGTGTGTGTGTGTGTGTGTGTGTGTGTGTGTGTGTGTGTGTTGTTTTTGTTTGTTTTGTTTGTTTTTTTTTTGCTTTTTTTTGTTTTGTTTTGTTTTGTTTTGTTTTTGTAAGAGATAACCACAGTTTCTGCAGATCACAAGAAGGGATTTTTTTTTATGTCAATAATAGCAAGAGAATCAAAACGTTGTAGGATTTTTGCACCTCATCTTTTGTTAGAAGGTATTTCATGCGGTATGAAAAGAGAATGATTGTTTATCTACATTATGGACAATGTCCCTTACTGAGGAAGGACAAACAGAACGAACAAAATCCCCCCCCCCCCCCCCCCCTCCTCCCTCCCGAAGCACCAGAGAGAGAGAGAGAGAGAGAGGAGAGAGAGAGAGAGAGAGAGCGCCAGACGTCCCACAGAGAGAGAGAGAGAGAGAGAGAGAGAGACAGAGAGAGACAGAGAGAGACAGAGAGAGACAGAGAGAATGTTTTCATAAATATGTTACTTCACTCTAATCACATCAGCCACTCATTCTGACATTATCAACGTTTTGATTGTCATGCGCCTCGGAAAAAAAGGAAAATACAATTTTCCCTTTTTTGCACTTTAAACCGCCAGACCCGCTCTACATATACTTGATTTGTGTTTAGAGGAACCTAAACTGGAGCGATTGAAATCTCACCTTTACAGGATGCTTGCTCCTCAGTGATCAAATCTTTTAATAGTTATTTGTACTCTTAGGAAAAAAAAAAAAAAAAAAAAAGAAGAAGCTGGCTGTCTCTTTGGCGGATACAGCGAACTAGTTAAGAAGAGAGAGAGAGAGAGAGAGAGAGAGAGAGAGAGAGAGAGAGAGAGAAGTGAAATTAGTGATATGACGAGAAGAAAAAGTTGAAGAAGCATGAGAGAGAGAGCTGAACACTCAAACTTTTTTTGTAGGCTTATATAGCGTTGATCGTAGGGGCGAGCACTCTGCATGTTGGCACTATGACTTTGACGTAGCCCTTCGCAACCCTTGAGATGCTTTAGAATGTCTGCTGTCCAGGGAAATTTTGATCTGCAAAGCTGATGAGATGAAAGAAAGTATTATCTTTTATGACTGAAAGAGAGAGAGAAAGTTGTTTTTTCCCCAATTGAAAAATTTAAAGAGAATAAGGGTCTGTGAACCGGAGTGTTTTGTTACTTATCTAAGGCAATTTGGTCGTCTGTATGACCTGAAAAAAGAAGTTTCTGACATGGGTGAACAAATTGAGGTCAGTGTGACCTAAATTTTTTTTTTTGCGAGAACAGTATTGATACTTTGTATAAAATGGACGTCTTGTTGGATTTAAAAAATGGAAAAAAAGGGGAAAAAGGAAATGTTAAACTCCCTTCGCGCCAAGAGAAGTGAGGCGGGAATAGAAAGAATTTTCTTTTCTTAACAGGGACAGGAATTTGAAATTGTATTCTGGTTTGTTATATTGAAAGAAAGGAATCAGATGTATTGTTGCGTGAGGGGCGAATGATTGTCTCAGTGCGTGCGTGCGTGTGCGTGTGTGTGTGTGTGTGTGTGTGTGTGTGTGTGCATGGGGACCATCATGTGTGATCGTGTTACCGGGGAGTGTACAGGTAGAACAGCATTCTGCACAGGAGTCCTAACGGAGTGTACAGAGGGGGAAGGGAGGGGGGGGGGGGAAGAGGGCGTTTTCTGCAAGTGTGCTGGGCAGAAAGCCCTTCAGGAGTGCTCAGGAGGGAATTCTCTGGGGCTACAGAATCGGGGCTCCAGGAGAATGTACAGGAGGGGGGAGCTCTTGGAAGCGCTCAGGAGAGCAGTCTTCTGGGGGTCTGTTAGAGACGAGTCAACTGGCGTGCACAGGAGAGGTACCAGGAGTGGATGCCTCCGAGAAGGCTCAGGAAGGACATTCTGTGTGAGTATACACGAGACGAACCATTTCCTGTGTTGACCGTGCACAGAACAGGAATCCACATGGAATATACGGGAAGGGAGGAAATCCCCTCGCATCCTGTCTCTTGGTTAGCCCTCGGTGTCTTTCGACACGCCATTGACAGAGTGATGTCGCTGTGTTGTTTAGTCATTTATTCATTGGCGCTTTCTTTCTCCTTTCTTTCTTCCTTCCTTTTCTTTCTTTCTTTGTTTTTTTTCTTTCTTTCTTTCTTTTTCTTTTTTCTTTCTGTCTTCCTTTCTTTCTTCTTCTTTCTTTCTTTTTCTTTCTTTCTTTTTTCTTTTCTTTTCTTTCTTTCTTTCTTTTTTCTTTCTTTTTCTTTTTCTTTCTTTCTTGCTGGGTGACAGCCATGTGGCCAGCCGTTTCATTTACGTCAGACACGCCAGGGGACGAATTATGTTTACAGTGTGGTTCACACAGAGTGAGCCCTGTCAATTCTAATATACCCCCATGCAATACTGGAAAGAATGTGACAATGTTTGTGGCAGTTTGTGCAAAAAGACGCACGATTCAAAGAACTCTTCGATCATAAAACTGTTATTTTATCCTCTCAATGCCCCCTTTGAATCAAGAATCGAATTCAACGGTAGTCCCTTTATCTCAGACATTAATCATAATTCGGCAGCGTAACGCTTGCATACAAGATACGAATACAAATAAGGCTTTTATAGACCTATGCTAAGAAGTTCTCTTGCATTTCATCCCCCCTTGCATTTCATCCCCCTAGTCCCCCCCCCTCCCCCCCCCTCCTGCCCCCCCCCCCCCCCCCCCCCCCCCCCCCCCCCCCCCCCCCCCCCCCCCCCCTTTCTGCGCACATTATCACAAACATGTCATACATGTCCAGTCTTCTCCGTTACATCTGGGAGGGGATTGCGTGGGGGAAATGCCAAGATATCCTGAATTTACGTCTCCGCTTGCGGGCACCGCGCTCTCATACTGTCGGTATGTCGGCCATGATTGAACATTCCCAAACCATCGGCTTGTCGGATCAGCGGCGGATTTGGACAGCTCCGCATGACATGGCGACCGCCATGCGCCACTCCGCGAAAGGACAGCACAGACTGATGGTGGGGAAGGGCCGACTGACAAGGGGAGTTGGGCATCCACCCCTTCCCCCAACTTTCCCCTGGCTAAATGGCCCGCTGTCATCTTGTTAAACGCGGGGTTTCTTTGCCGTGGCGGACGTTTGTCGTGCGTGGCGGGTCGGCCTCTCTGTTCAGCAGGGTCACGTGAGGGTGAGCTGCCAATCAAAAGCGAGGTTATCGGCCAGTGTAGGGATGTGACCTGTTTGTCAAGGTCGTTGGGGAGTTAGCCAGATGGAGCGATGAACGGATGTTGTTGTGTGGTGTGATGTTGCTGAGGTGTTCCCAGAGGAAAACTTGTAAAAACCCCAAAGCGAAGATTCAGATCCTAAACCCAGCGAATTCCGAAACTGACAAGACCTATCCCAAGCAACCCATCAACAATCCAAGAACGAGTGGATATCAGATGAAGCAAATATTCTTTAGGAAAAAGACGAAAACTGGAGATGGACACGTATCACCCAGGGACCAGGGAACTGTTGAAGAACGAAGACGGCGGAAAGACGGGGAAAAAGTGGACTGAAACTTCGCAGAATGTACCTAAGAAAACAGTTACAGACATACCGACATCAGCACGCAACAGTCAGAACTTGGAGGAACCTGGAGAACTGTTCTTCAGTGTGGTGCCCTGATGACTGTGAACAGTTCAGGGTGAAGAAGAAGAGGACAAAGAAAACAAAGAAAAGATTTTTTTTTAAACGTGGTCTTGTTAACAGACAGAAAGAAACTAGCAGAAGTGGGTGAAATCATCCATGACGAAAGTAACAAGGCCTTCACATTATTTGCGTTTAGATGCTTTATGTGACAGAGAAATCCCAGCGCTGATTGACCAGGTACATGTTTCACAAGACACTACAAATGAGCTTCTTCACTCTTTAACCTTTACTTCATTGATCAAAGAAAAAAACACACACACACACACACACACACACACACATGCGCGCACGCACGCACACACACACACACACACACACACATGCACACACACGCACGCACGCACGCACGCACGCATGCACGCACACACACACACACACACACACACACACACACACACACACACACACACGTTGTTCAGATCATCACTCCTCTATTTTGAGTCCGTGTTTATATTTCACCGACTTTCTATGTCACCGTGTCTATATGTCACCGTGTCTGTATGTCAGCGTGTCTATATATCACAGTGTCTATATGTCACCGTGTCTGTATATGTCAGCGTGTCTATATATCACAGTGTCAATATGTTTCATCCTTGCCTTAACCCTAGCTCTAGCCGAACCCTGACCCTAACTGAACTCTAATCCTAACCAAACCCTGACCCTAACGCTAATACGCCGAGATTGTGACATATATAGACATGGTGACATAAAGAACCCTCGTTGAAACGAAAAGACAATATAGACACACGGTAACATAGAAACATAGTGCCACATGGACACGGTGACATGCAGACGTAGTGTGATAGATCGAAAAGAGACATATAGAGCCGACCCATGGAACCTACATGCTTGACATTATTATCCAATCTTGATTATAAACGGGACAACATATCTACGAGTTTAACTTGTCTATTTTCCGAAATGCATACTAACGGCAAAGATTCATCTCTGGTTGTGCTACTCAGGTCAAAATGGGCCCAAACCTTCTGTAGAAAGCACTCATCTCTCTTTTCTGCGCTACGAGCATCGAATTATGAATTCTGAGAGACAATTTGACCAGTAACCTCTCCTGAGGTGGAGCTTTCGTAGGGTCGCAAATCAGTGTTCTGCAATGGTGTTTGTATTAAGTGTAAACAGAGAACAATGTCAATGAAATCTGTCTGCTGTGTCTGTCTGTGTGTTTTTCTATATCTTTTTCCTCCTCTCTTTCTTGTATACTTCCTTTCTCCCTGTTTGTCAAACAGTAAATCAAGTATACAAGCAACGAAGCAAGCGTGCGTATGTGCAACCACATTTATATACACGCAGACACGCACGCGCACTTTATACACATAACACACACATGCTCGGGCACGCATACAGGCACGCATATTCAGACACACAAAACAGATGAACAATATGTGAAAAGAACGTACGATGTAAATAGGTAATAATCAGAGGATAAAACATCTCTCTCTCCCTCTCTCTCTCTCTCTCTCTCTCTCTCTCTCTCTCACGGTGTCAATATGTTTCATCCTACCCCTAACCTTAGCTGTAGCTGAATCCTAACCCTTGTTGAACTCTAATCCTAACCTAACCCTAGCACTCATAAAAAATAAAAAAAGAAAAAGTAATTGGTGTTAATTTTCGGTCTTCTGACGATGCTTATAGGTCATACGGTTCTTTGAACTTCAGTCGTGGCCTGCAAATGCTAGCAGTTCTACAGAGCTCTTCCATAGTTCTCTCTTGGAGATCCATATCAGTGCGTTGGAGCCAGGCGTGGTGCTTTGGAGGTTGACACCGGGAGGCTGTTGCAGACTGTGTGTGGGCATCAACAGACCAACATGTCTCTCTCTCTCTCTGAACAGCACTTTTGTCATAGCATAGAGACAACGGAAGAGCCAGCAATATCCTGTTGTCTGAGAAAGCTGGTGATCTGTTGGGCTCCCGAAAGCTAATGGATGTTGTCCACCTGTGGTGCAAATGTAGACACACTTTTCTGTAGAGGTTTTGATGTGGCTTCGGAAAATGGGGAGACGGGGTGGGGGGAAAGTGATGAAGAGGGAAAGGGGAGGGGGTCTTCATCGCTTTCACTTAGGTTGGGATCACAGTCCAGTTGAATGAATGGGTGCTTTGGAGGGATCATCCTTCCTCTTCCTTTCAAACCGCGGTCAGAGAGATGAGGTGAGGATGGAGTTGGGTAACGGTGGGTGGACGGATCGGATAGAGGCACATGCTTCAGTTCCACAGTTCGGTGCTACAGATGCCTGCCGCTCTTGTGACTTTGAGGTGCTAGCAGGGAACTTCATGTTGAGAATCGGGCCCTAACCATAAACGAGTATATTTCAGGAGTGTGTGTGTGTGTGTGTGTGTGTGTGTGTGTGTGTGTGTTTGAAAGAGAGAGAGAGAGAGAGAGAGAGTGAGAGAGAGAGAGAGAGAGAGAGAGAGAGAGAGAGAGAGAGAGAGAGAGAGAGAGAGAGAGAGAGAGAATAGATTACGTGAACAAAGCGCCGCAGTAAAAAAAAACAAAAAAACTAATCATGTCATGTTTACTGATGTAGGTGCTTTATACTACACATTACTCTTGTGATGATTGTCAGTATTTGTGAAACCGTGGACAGGTTTCAGAGAGAAACAATCATGAACAGTATCATTTATGTTTTCGTACTGTGTTTGCAAGACTAGTACAAATACTGTTCGCGCATCAATATAAGAAAGATACGTCAGACACGTCTTGGTCCAAACGCAGACACCTATCTTTCTTTTTTCATTTTGCCCTTCTGTAAGACAATCTGATTTCTTCTATCTCAGATCCCCCACACGTCCTATTCTTCTTTCTCACCTTCCTCCCTCAGCCCCGACTCTATCGTCCGATATCATCTCTTTGCTGATCATGGCAACAACTTCCAGGAAGCCTGGACAACCTGAATCGTAAGTCGTGTCGTACATGCCGTACATCAGCACGTGCACAGACACAGCCCGGTCAGAGTGGAACGGGCACTGTTCATGCTGCCGGCACCACATCAATGGCGGTGCTTGCAGATTTATTACAGCCCGCCCTACCACCCACACGGAGCTCTTTCAAGGCGGCCACTGATGGAAATGGCCGGTGGGGCGTGAAGCAGGAAGGCAGCAATACATTAGTTCCACTGAAGTTGTAACTTTAATCCGTCTCTGCTTTAGACTACTCTGAGTCTTCCTCCTCTCACACACACAAACAAGCATGCATACACGCGCTCACCCACGCACACATGTATGCAGACACAGGTACACGCACCCACACATGTACGCACGCACGCACACACACACACACATGCATACACATATGCACACATATTCTCTCTCTCTCTCTCTCTCTCTCTCTCTCTCTCTCTCTCTCTCTCTCTCACACACACACACACACACACACACACACACACACACACACACACACACACACATAAACACACACATGTATACACATATGCACACATATTCTCTCTCTCTCTCTCTCTCACACACGCGCGCGCGCGCATGCGCACATATACTCACACACACACACACACACACACACACACACACACACACACACACACACACACACACAGTGTGTGTGTGTGTGTGTGTGTGTGTGTGTGTGTGTGTGTGTGTGTGTGAAAGAGAGAGAGAGAGAGAGAGAGAGAGAGAGAGAGAGAGAGAGAGAGAGAGAGAGAGAGAGAGAGAGAGAGAGAGAGAGAGAGAGAGAGAGAGAGAGAGAGAGAGAGAGAGAGAGTCATTTTTTTGTATGGTTTCTTTTTTTGTAATTTGTTTGTTTATTTCTAGATGGCCTGTTTTGTCGATATATGTCTCCATTTCTCTCGCAATGCGCATGGTGGGCAATTGTAAAAATGCAATTGTTTAAGGTCAAAATAAACGTCTGTGTATATGAGTGGGTGTTTGAGTGAGTGAGTGAGTGAGTGAGTGAGTGAGTGTGTGTGTGTGTGTGTGTGTGTGTGTGTGTGTGTGTGTGTGGTTGTGTGTGTATGCGTGTGTGTGTGTGTGTGTGTGTGTGTGTGTGTGTGTGTGTGTGTGTGTGTGTGTGTGTGTGTACATGTGTGCATGTGCGCATGTGTGTGGGTGTGGGTGTGGGTGTGTGTGTACGTGTGTGCATGTGATTATGTGTGTATGTGTGTGTGTGTGTGTGTGTGTGTGTGTGTGTGTGTGTGTGTGTGTATGTGTGTGTGTGCGCGCGTGTGTGTATGTGTATGTGTTTGTGTTGTGTGTGTGTGTGTGTGTGTGTGTGTGTGTGTGTGTGCGTGCGTGTGTGTGTGTGTGTGTGTGTGTGTGTGTGTGTGTGTGTGTGTGTGTGTGCGTAAACAAAACTGTGCGTGCGCGTGCGTGCGCGCGGAAGTCAGAGCCGTTCTGTGGTAAATTATTCACAGCGGCAGCAGTCTCAGTGGGTGTGACTTACTTTTGGAAAGACTTCTGAATGGCTGTTTACATATTTCATGTACATGAGATCCTGACAATCAAAGCATCGGCCACACGTTCTTCTCTTTCTTCATACTGCTGATGGCAGGAACCACTAGATGAACTTTAAAAAAATTCTTGTAACATTTTTTGTAACATTTTTTTTCCAGCCCCTTTTTTCCCACCTTTTTTTTTTTTCTCTTTCCAACAGGTCACCACAAATCTCACGAACCCTGCAAGTCTGTATGTTCATTACTAAGGGACGACGTTCTCAGGTGGACTTTCAGTGTTTGGGCATTTGATACAAAGCGTCAGCGTTTATTTAGGTTCTATTGTGTGGTGTAGTGACACATGACACTTTGTGTATGCGAAAAAAAGAGAACGGAGGAAGAAGGAAAAGACAGAAAGAAAGATGGAAAGAAGACAGAAAGAAAGAGGATGAAGAAAGAAAGACAGAAAGCGAGATAGAAGAAAGGAGGAAGGAAAGAAAGAAAGAAAAAAGAAGGCAGAAAGAAAGTAGGTAGATAGAATACAAATGGAACTGGATGAACTTGTTAGGCTAACAAATCTTATAGCAACTGAGCAAGAAGGAAAAGACAGAAAGAAAGAGGATGAAAGAAAGACAGACAGCGCGAGATAGAAAAAGGAAGAAAGGAAGAAAGAGAAAAAGAAAGAAAGAAAGTAGGCAGATAGAATACAGACGGAACCGGATGAACTTGTTTAGGCTAACAAATCTGGCCTAATGACAGCAGAGCCAGTGAAGTCTCAATGCCGTTCCGAATTGATCGACCTTCTGACTCTTCGTCCTAAATCATCATGTGACTCGAATTGGGCGATTTCGACGATCATGACCTTTGTACTATATTTAAGGAGACCTGTTTAATTCAGGATCCAAGATCGTTAACTTGCACGTGATTCAGAAATTCAGCATTCGCATGGGGAAACGATTTGCTCAGGCCATTCGGGATTTCGCCAAGGGACGTAAGCAAGTAAAAGCTTTGTTGCTACGCAATTCACTTGTGGCTAATTGAACAGGGCTCCTGTGACGTAGTGCGACTCGTGATTGTCCGACTTCAGTGTGAATTATCAGTTCATAGATAAACATTTCATTTGGCACGACCCCGGTTTGGAAATGATTACGTAACAATCTGGACAAAGAGGTCGCTGGAATCCATTTCACAGATCAGTTGTCTGAACGAATTATTGCGTTTGAGCGGCGTTTGGGCTTGGGTGGGGGGGGGGGGGGGGGGGGGGGGGGGCGTCCTCTTTGTTGAGAAAATATTATTCCAACTTCAATCGAAGAGAGAACGATCTGTAGTTCGGCCCCCCCCCCCCCCTCTCTCTCTCTCTCTCTCTCTCTCCTCTCTCTCTCTCTCTCTCTTTTTCTCTGTCTCTCTCTCTCTCTGTCTCTCTAAGAGTGAGAGAGAAAGAGAGAGAGTGTGTGAGTGTGTGTGTGTGTGTGTGTGTGTGTGTGTGTGTGTGTGTGTGTGTGTGTGTGTGTGTGTGTGCGCGCGCGCGCGCGCATGTGTGAGTGTTTGTGTGTGTTTACGTGTGTGTGTGGGTTGCGCATGTATATGTAAACAAGAAATGAAAAACAAATACGGAACGTAGTAAACAATCTATATTCTAAAAACAAGTTGGAACAAAAATGTTCCTGTCTATATCATAAAGCCTCTAGAAGAGAAGAGAAACTACTCTACTCTCAATCACCAAATTTATCGTGGTGTATTGATGCTTTTTCATGAAGTGTATGGCTTTGACTGTGTTTTCTTGTGCTAGTGTTTGCATTTCCTTTAGTAGACCGGTAAATCGTTTTTAAATGTGTTTGATGCTGGCATAGTTTTTCATACGTCTGTTAGGATGACACTATTATTCATGTCTGTGTTCTCTTTTTGAGCTGTTTATTTTATCAGATCAAGTCCAGCTAAAAGAAATCAAAACAAAAAACAAAACTCGTTGCAGCAGTGTTATTTCAGGTTCAGCTCCTTTTCATTTAAAACTCTCACGTCCTCTTGGACATACACGACATAAAAGGTTGAGGGGGAGGGGGGAGGGGGAGGGGTCACACGATCAGACATAAAATCGTATTTAATTAGATACTGTTATGACTTTTTTTTTCCAGTCACCATTAATAGTAACTTGCTCTTCTGCTCCAGCTCCACCTACACTTGCCGCTGCCTTTACTCCTGTTCTATGTACACCTGCACTTGTTGCTGCTTTGCATTTTCTTATGGTGCATCTACACTTGTTGCTGCCTTTCCTTCCATTCTATGTACACCTACACTTGTTGCTGCCTTTCCTTCTGTTCTATGTACACCTACACTTGTTGTTGCCTTTCCTTCTGTTCTATGTACACCTACACTTGCTGTTGCCTTTCCTTCTGTTCTATGTACACCTACCTTGTTGCTGCTTTGCATTCTCTTATAGTACATCTACACTTGTTGTTGCCTTTCCTTCTGTTCTATGTACACCTACACTTGTTGTTGCCTTTCCTTCTGTTCTATGTACACCTACACTTGTTGCTGCTTTGCATTCTCTTATAGTACATCTACACTTGTTGTTGCCTTTCCTTCTGTTCTATGTACACTTACATTTGCTGTTGCCTTTCCTTCCGTTCTATGTACACCTACACTTGTTGCTGTCTTTCGTTCTCTTTTGTTGCACCTACACTTGTTGCTGCCTTTCCTCCCCCTCATAATACACCTACACTTGTTACTGTCTTCCCTTCTCGTATAACGCGCTTACACTTGTTTGTGCCTTTACTTCTCTTATCATACACTTACACTTACACTTTGCTGCCTTTTCTTCTCTTATCATACACTTACACTTGTTGCTGCCTTTTCTTCTCTTATCATACACTTACACTTGTTGCTGCCTTTTCTTCTCTTATCATACACTTACACTTGTTGCTGCCTTTTCTTCTCTTATAATACGCCTACACTTGTTGCTGCCTTTTCTTCTCTTCTGCACATCTATAATTGTTGCCGCGTTTTCTTCTTTTCTGGTACATTACACTTGTTGCTGTCTTTGCTTAGCTTCTGCTATATCTACACTCGTTGCTGTCTTTGCTTCTCTGCTGCTATATCTGCACTTGTTGCTGTCTTTGCTTCTCTGCTGCTATATCTGCACTTGTTGCTGTCTTTGCTTCTCTGCTGCTATATCTGCACTTGTTGCTGTCTTTGCTTCTCTGCTGCTATATCTGCA
>JADBJO010000029.1:406110-411110 GCA_016801955.1 Conus betulinus | reverse complement strand
AAGTACAGGGGGGGTTATGTCCGTCAGTCTTTCATGTTGTTCGTCCACGGCTTGCTCGATCCACTCTGGGGACATAACAGCCTCTAGTGGATTCGCAGAACGCTCTGATGCGGGGAGCCATGGCGAGATATTTTCCTGCTCCAGACATGCTTACAGTATTTGATGACAGCGAAAGGAGATTGTTGGTGGCCATTGTCTGTGAGATGCAGTCATGTTGTGATAATTTGTGTTCTGTGGGTAAGATGCGTAGAGTTTGGTGCCGTCGGAGGCAATTCTTGGTGCGTAGAATCCTGGCTTTCTCCTGCTGGAAATCTCCTGCTGACGTTCAGCTCTGGCATCTGAAGAGGGGGACGGATATCACGTTGATGATCACTGTTATGTGTAGCGAAAGTTGAGGGGGGGTTTGTGTGGACAAGTAGGGGGAGAGAGAGAGAGAGAGAGGGAGAGAGAGAGAGAGAGAGAGAGAGAGAGAGAGGAGAGAGAGAGAGAGAGAGAGAGAGAGAGAGAGAGAGAGAGAGAGAGAGAGAGAGGAGAGATTGAGACGATTGAACAATTGAACACGATTGAACAATTGAACACACAATTTTAATGTTTCAGGCCTCCGGCCTATAACAATGTAAAGTGCAGTGCACACATGATGAAGAGAAAAAAAAAAAGAAACGACAACAAAAGTATATTTTTTCGATGTACTAATAATGCTAATTTATGATGGTAACTGATTATTCATACTGTGTGGGATACGAGTTCTCTGTTTTTCAATGCATAATAAATGTACATAGCAACATCTCTTGTAATATGCACATTTTCGTTTGCAAGTAATTGTTTTAGTTCAATAGAGTTCACGTTCTGAAATTGTCTGTGCTTCAGTATGTATTTTTCTCTGAAAAGGCATATAAGCATTGTATCTTAATAGAAAGTGGAATTCGTTCTCAACTAGGTTACAATAAGGACATGCTTTGATATTTTCTTTGTATCTGCTATTTATATTCAGGTCCTTTAAACCAAGACGAAATCTTGTGAAATACATTTTAAATTTGTTAACCGCTAAATAGGTTAGATAAGGAGGGGGAGAGAGAGAAGGGGGGGCGAGAGAGAGGGAGAGAGAATGGGGGGGGGGGAGAGAGAGAGAGATAGGGAGAGAGAGGGGGAAAGAGAGAGGGAGAGAGAGAGGGGGGAGAGAGAGAGGAGGAGGAGGAGGAGGAGGAGAGAGAGAGAGAGACGGAGAGAGAGAGGGGGAGAGGGGAGAGAGAGGAGGGAGAGAGAGAGGGAGAGAGAGAGAGAGAGAGAGAGAAGGACAGACAGAGTTTTGAGGGAGAGAGAGTGAGAGAGAGGGGGGGAGAGAGAGGGGGGAGAGAGAGAGGGAGAGAGAGAGATAGAGAGAGGGAGAGAGGGGAGAGAGAGAGGAGGAGAGAGAGAGGGAGGGGGAGAGAGAGAGAGAGAGAGGGGGGAGGGGGAGGGAGAGGGATAGAGAGAGGGGGAGAGAGAGAGAGAGGGAGAGAGAGAGAGAGTGGGAAGGGAGAGAGAGGGACAGGGAGAGAGAGAGAGGGACAGAGAGAGATAGACAGAGAGACAGAGACAGACAGACAGGCACACACACACACACACAGAAACAGAGACAGAGATAGACAGACAGACAGACCGACAGTCGGTGCGAGAGGCTTCCCCCTCCTGTATAGACTGAATCCTTCAAATTCATAATATCGCCTCCAACATTGAATGATTAAAATAAAACGAAATGGCACAGCAAGCAGCGGACACCTTTCTCACCAAACGTCTGGAGACAGAATACAATTCATTCGGGCGCCCAGCGCGCACGATCGTACCGGTAATAAGCACGCTTGCATGCGAGCACGGATAGAGGAATGTGCTATGCGCGTCAACCCAGAGATACGTATGAGTGCGCACTCATTCATGCAGGCATGCAGGCACGCTATCAGTTCTAGAAATGCTGTGTGTTCCGGTGCAGGTATCTGAACTGTCATCTTTACAAGACTTCAGGCGTTCCACAGATGTTCAGTGGCGCAGAGATGGGATACAACGTCCTTTCAATGGATCGTTTCTGTCTGAAAAGTTGGCGTGATAGTTCAGTTGGTAGTTGACAGTTAAGTGCGCCTGTGTGTGTGTGTGTGTGTGTGTGTGTGTGTGTGTGTGTGTGTGTGTGTGTGTGTGTGTGTGTGTGTGTGTGTGTGTGTGTGTGTGTGTGTGTGTGTGTGTGTGTGTGTGTGTGTGTGTGTGTGTACGCGCGCGCGAACGATCACTTATTTCACAAAAAATTCAGGAGATTATTCAGAGTTTTGTTTTCCAAAAAGGCATTCATTGTGCTGCATTTTAAAAAACAGTCAAATACAGAGTTGCACTCTTGAAATTGCAATATGTAAAAATTGTTTTCTTTATGTGAAACCGAAAAAAGAACGCATTTCAAAATTTGGGAAATTCACTTGTGTGTTTTCAAACGCATGTGTGTGTGTGTATGTGTGTGCGTGCGTGCGTGCGTGTGTGTGTGTATGCGTGCGTGCGCGCGTGCATGCGTGCGTGCGTGCGTGTGTGTGTGTGAGTGTGTGTGTTCGTGCGTGAGTGTGTGTGTGTGTGTGTGTGTGTGTGTGTGTGTGTGTGTGTGTGTGTGTGTGTGTGTGTGTGTGTGTGTGTGTGTGGTGTGGTGTGTGTGTGTGTGTGTGTGTGTGTGTGTGTGTGTGTGTGTCGCCTGTCTGTCTGTCTGTCTGTCTATCTGTCTGTCTATCTGTCCATCTGTGTCTGTGTGTCTGTTTGTGTGTTTCTCTATGTGTGAACGTATCAGCTCTCGCACGTGGGCAGCTAGCTATGTCTGTTAAGACAGTTTACCTCACAAGTTGCAACGGCCTGGGCTCGTTAATACAAGAGTGGGAGCTGCAGACAGCCCGCTGGTTGGGGAAGTCACATCGCTGCTGATGCAAAATGAATGAAGAAAAACGCCGTGGGAACTGTGCCGGTTACCCTCACCATTGATCATCAATTCCCAGCGTCGCTGGCTGGTTACAACGCGTTGTGTCACAATAGCACGGGCCAACGGTGCGGGCATCGTTAGATATAGAACTTTACGACATGATGTAATGGCCGTAGTCTGTAGTTTGCAGACAGAGCAGCTTGCTCTCAGTTTCTGTGGTAAAATCTCCTCCAGTTTTGGCACCTCTGACTCTATAAACATTGCAGACCTAAAGCTGAAATTCTATTTTTGTTTTTAAATTAGTTTACTATTGGGCTTGGGGAAAAAAAAATAGATGTGTCACGGATATGAACCCGAATATTTGACCCTGACCTGTCGTCATTGACATCTCTTGTGACATTTCTTTGTGGCATGTCACAATAAAATGTTTTCATCACATAGCAAGGAACGACAACTGCTTCTTGATTTGACGTCTTTAGTGGTGGAATAGTACACTGTTGTGTGTGTGTGTGTGTGTGTGTGTGTGTGTGTGTGTGTGTGTGTGTGTGTGTGTGTGTGTGTTGTTGTTGTTGTTGTTGGTGTTGTTGTTGTTGTTGTTGTGTACTGTTTTGTTTTGTTTTTTTGTTTTCTCTTTTCTCTTTTAGAAAGCAAATAAATTTACAAAAAAGTACACTTTTTAAGACAAAACGAAACGGAGCCACTATTCTTTTTGTTTGGCTACGTTGCAATCTGACGGCATATAAAGGTTGTAGCACATTATTCTCATCGTCTTTTTTTTACTCTCTTTGTTGCTCGTATTTTGGAGAACGTATCGCAGTCTGGAGACGACGTGGCCATTCAATTATGCACCTGCTCTCTCCTTTGTTGTGTGGGCTGCTGCTGTTGCTGCTGTTTTATGGAAGATGAGGTCGGGGGTTGGGGGGGGAGGAAGGAGGGAGAGGGACGAGGGAGAAGAGAAGGGGTTATCTCTTCCGTCTCTGTCTTGGAATGTTTGTCTGTAGGGTATCAGTCCGCCTGTCTGTCTGTCTGTCTGTCTGTCTGTCTGCATGTTTCAATGATCAGGCTATATCTGCCCGTGTGAAAATGGGGATTAGGGTCTTGCGTGATAACGATGTCTATCTGGCAAACAACCATTCGAAATCGACAGGAAGGAAGACAGAGCAATGTACATCGAATTGTCGGGGTGCGGCATGTTCGTTCTCATGATTTATTAATACAAATTATTCGTGGTTCATCAGGTTGTCTGAGTCACTGAGAGAGAGAGAGAGAGAGAGAGAGAGAGAGGAGAGAGAGAGAGAGAGAGAGAGAGAGAGAGAGAGACAGACAGACAGGACAGACAGACAGACAGATTCAGATTCAGATATTTAATAATCATATATAGGTCATTGCCCCTCATGATGGGGAGTAACTGAACAGTCGTTTCACACAACGTTTTTTTTTTTAGTATACAAATTATAGGGCTAATGATAGTGTTTTACGAGACAGCACCTTGACGCAGCATGCCCTTGTGTGTGTCTTATACGACACCTGAAAATTGACAGATTTCTGATGGTTCACAGACTGATAGACAGACAAACAGACAGACAGACAGACCGAGGCTGTGTACCATTCACAAGTAGTAGACTTATTTCGGTGAGGTGAAAGCTTTCGAAGGCAAAATAGGAAAGTACAAGAATGCTTCGACATCTGCAAAGAGCAGAGATCATTTGAAAGCATTAAAACGGACATAATACTTCGCTGGAATGAACTGTTCTCTAAGTTTCTAATGCTCAGGACATGTCGGAATAGAGTGTAGTTCAGAAGTCTGTGCACATAGACAAAACACACAAGACATAAGTATGATCCTCTCACGTTTCTGAATATCTGAAGCAATGTGATTTCAATGGGCACACACAAAGCCTGACTCACTAGAGCACTTTACGTAAAACGTGATTCTTGATTATGTTTAAGTATTTTGAGAGAGAGAGAGAGAGAGAGACAGAGACAGAGACAGAGAGAGACAGAGACACAGAGATAGAGAGAGAAGCAGAGAGAGCAAGTGATAGGGGAGGAAGGGGTGGAGAGAGAGGGGGGGGGGGGG
>JADBJO010000029.1:401110-403610 GCA_016801955.1 Conus betulinus | reverse complement strand
TGTCTGTCTGCGCGCGCATGCCCTTGTGTGTGTCTTATACGACACCTGCGCACATGTGCACACTTGTAACGGCTTAAAGTCTTCATTGCCGGGCAACAGACCATGCGATAATTTCTCGGCAGTGACTGTTGTGAAGGAGGCTCAGTCCTGACGTCTCTGTCTCCCTGACAGACACTGCAGGCAGGTCGACGGATAGTGAGGAAGGGGGGGGGGGGGGGGGGGGAGGCACTGACAGAGAGCGATTCCAGAGAGAGATTCCATGGTCATTGGCAGGCGGTTTTTTTATGACGGCAGGATTGGTGGAGAGGAGAGGAAGGGGTATGGTGGGATGGGGCAGGGGACAGAAGGAGGGGGGGTGGGGGGTTGGAGGGGGGAGAAGGAAAGGATAGGGGAAGAGAGGAAGTGCGAAGGTGAGAAGTAGAGATGAGGCGATAGTACCGCTTTTTGAATGTCAATTTTCCCGCAGATCTCTCTCTCTCTCTCTCTCTCTCTCTCTCTCTCTCTCTCTCTCTCTCTCTCTCTCTCTCTCTCTCTCTCTCTCTCTCTCTGTCCAGCTGTCTGTCTGTCTGTCTCTCTCTCTGTCCCAACTCTCTCTCACCCTCTCTCTCTCTCTCTCTCTCTCTCTCTCTCTCTCTCTCTCTCTCTCTCTCTGGGAGGTGAGGAAAGCGGGTCTACACACCGACACTGCCGACACTTCTAGCCGTGGATATGTAGCCTTCTGCCAATAGACGTCCATCTTTTTAAGCCGATTTCCTGTCCCTGGAGCCGAGAACATTTGAAAGATGATACCAGAGATAACTTGGATGTTCAGGGGGACGGGGGGTGGGTGGGTTGTGGATTTGTATCAGTATTCATTTCCTTCATGTGTGGACGAGTGATGGAGACTTAAGTCTGTTTTTGGTAAAGACCTTGAACACATATGCAGCTCCTTAGACACTGTCCTCATGGTCTTTTCTCTCTCTCCTGTCTCTCTGATGAGGTGTGCAATGGAATCCTGGACCTGGGCCTGCTTATAAGAGTGAGGGAGAAGGAAAGCGTCATCTGTGATCAATACTGAGTCATGACAAAGAAATGAGAAAAAAAATGTTTGAAGGTCTTGTTAAAAAATCAGTATGCTGACAAACAAGAGCTTAGTCGGGACAAGGGCGGGGGGTGGGGGGTGGGGGGGGGAGACAGGGAAGGCGGGAAGGGAGGCGGAATGGAGAGGGGTAAGACGTTAGAGAGACAGATATCCAGATGATGCTACCATGGAAGTCATGAAGGATGAAAAGGTTGGTATGGAAGATATGGGGGGGGACTGGAGGGAGAGGGTGGGAGGGGGAGAAGCAGAGCGTGGGTTTGAGAAGTCGGGTGGTGGGGGGGGGGGGGTGTCAGAGGGTCAAAACCTACAGGAGGAAAGGGGAAGAGAAACGCTGCCAGACTGATGCCAGTTAGCACCCCATTATGCCAATCCCACATTCAGTCAGACTTTGCCGTGTATCGGTGGAAGTTGTGCTGACATTTCCAGCAGCATTGCTAACGACAGTGAACGTAATGTTGTGTATGAGATTTGACAATGGTGGGTGTTTTTTTCTCCCAGTCCAGTGCCTTTATCATGCCAATATCATTGATCAGACTGACGGTTTATGTTTTGAGAAAGAGAAAGTCATGAGATTGTAACACATTCTGTACACATGAACCAAGAATGAACCATTCATTTTCTGTCAGAAATGGCGAGTCTTTTTGTTCTTTGAATGCCAGTGCTTTCTTGTCATAGACAACGTTCATAATCAAAACTGATCACATTTATTTTGTGTCGTTTTTATATCATACGTCTGTTTTCTTTTTTTTTCAGCATATACGCACTGTTGATAGATGCCATGAAGTTTTTGCAAAGCAAAGGGGAAAGATGATGGAGGAGGTCTTTTTTCATGAAAAAGAATGTTATATCAGTCTCCAACTGTAACAACGCATTTTTTGCGTCTTCCTTCCAGGAAAAAAAAAAACGTCAGTTCTATGTGGTGTCATGTGTGTTTTTCCTTGTACATTCCACCAGAGAACTCATCATTGTATGGTTTGCTGATATTGCTCATAGACAGACTATTATTGCGTGCGCGCGCGCGCGCGCGCGCGCGCGTGTGTGTGTGTGTGTGTGTGTGTGTGTGTGTGCGTGTGTGCGTGCGTGCGTGTACATACGCTCACGCACACACACACACGCGCGCGCACGCACGCACGCACGCACGTTCACACACACACACACACACACACACACACACACACACACACACACACACACACACACACACACACACACACACACACACACACACACTCACACACACACACAAGTTGTTGCATAGAACGTAGATTATAACAAACAATTATTGACTCAGGTCATGACCGATATAACGTATTATCAAACTTTTAACAGAATTCCTTTAAAAGCACTGTTGTAGACAATGGCATTTTTTATTAATGAGTGGTTTCAGCGCTTCAAAGATCTATGGGGTAGAAAGCATTC
>JADBJO010000029.1:388610-393610 GCA_016801955.1 Conus betulinus | reverse complement strand
GGAGCAGCAGGGAGCTGCAGGGGCAGCTTTGGGTTGTTAGCAGTCACGATCTGTGGAATTCAACACGGCATCCGGACAGCGGGTCTGATACAACCAGTCCTATCGACCGCCCAAACAGAAGAAAGGTATCGTACAAATGCACGTGAATCACCCCCATTCAGATGTCCAGTACTACTGAAGCGCTACGTAATAAATAAAAAGACTGATGTACATACTTTTGTAGAGAAGAGATGACACAGCTTCCGTGTATGTGCCTTATGTAGCAAAACTCGATGGCACGAATATGTCGACGAGAGATGGGCAGATATCCAGCCGAACGCGCGTTGTCAACAGAATGATGGGGGGGGGGGGGGGGTGTCAAGTGGAAACTTGTCAATGCATAATTCAGCATGTCAGAAGAACATCCACGCTTGGTACCAGCGTTTTGCTTGTATAGCGTTTCTTCTCTCTCTCTCTCTCTCTCTCTCTCTCTCTCTCTCTCTCTCTCTCTCTCTCTCTCTCTCTCTCTCTCTCTCTCTCTCTCTCTCTCTCATAGCCACATTAGTGGGCATTACCCCCATGCCACTCATTCCGACTTTCTGTCGTTCTGTCGCAGCGACCTGAGCTTTGGCAACCCACAGGGAGAAATGGATAGAAGGTCGCCATTAGGCCCTCCATCAGAGGATACACTGCAGTAGTGCAGTCACTTTGACGATGTGGCGGTGGCGGTGGTGGTGGTGGTGGTGGTTACTGTTTTTGTTGTTTCGTGGCTGTGTTGTGTTTATTTCCGTCCTTCCGTCTGTTAGCTTTTTTCTGTCGCCTTTCCACGCCTTCTGTTCTGTCTCTCTCTCTCTCTCTCTCTCTCTCTCTCTCTCTCTCTCTCTCTCTCTCTCTCTCTCTCTCTCTCTCTCTCTCTTCTTCTTCTTCTTCTTCTTCTTCTTCTTCTTCTTCTTCCATTTTTTCTTCTTCTACTTCTTATTCTTCTTCTGGCTTTTGTTTTTCTTCTTATTCTTATCCAGTTTCTTCTTCTTCTTCTTCTTCTTTTTCTTCTTCACTTGCGGCGACTTCTGCTCTTCTGATTCCTATAGTTATTATTGTTGCTATTGCTGTCGTTGTTGTTGCTGCTGCTGTAGTAGTCCTTGTAGTTCAAGTATTGACGTTCCGTTCGTTCTTGTTGTTGTCAAAAAGTTGTGAGTCGTTTGAACATCAGCCAGTTTGCCAGATCCCCCCCTCTGGTGCTTGGTCATCGGGGAGTAAGAGGGTCACACAGGAGAATTTTCCGTCGCTTCCCTTCTGTGATTGCCCCCATCTCCCCCTCGTAATCCTCCTCCTCCACCCCTCCCAATTCTTCATCCCTGTTCCTCCTGACAACTTTTCTTCCCCTTCTGCTCTTCATGTCCTGGAGGGAGGGAATGACCAGTGCTAGCCAGTGACCAGTGCTAGTCAGTGACCAGTGCTAGTCAGTGACACCCAGTGACCAGTGCTAGCCAGTGACCAGTGCTAGCCAGTGACCAGTGCTAGCCAGTGACCAGTGCAAGTCAGTGACCAGTGCTAGCCAGTGACCAGTGCTAGCCAGTGACCAGTGCTAGCCAGTGCTAGCCAGTGACCAGTGCTAGCCAGTGACCAGTGCTAGCCAGTGACCAGTGCAAGTCAGTGACCAGTGCTAGCCAGTGACCAGTGCTAGCCAGTGACCAGTGCTAGCCAGTGACCAGTGACCAGTGCTAGCCAGTGACCAGTGCTAGTCAGTGACCAGTGCTAGTCAGTGACCAGTGACCAGTGCTAGCCAGTGACCAGTGCAAGTCAGTGACCAGTGCTAGCCAGTGACCAGTGCTAGCCAGTGACCAGTGACCAGTGCTAGCCAGTGACCAGTGCTAGTCAGTGACCAGTGCTAGCCAGTGACCAGTGACCAGTGCTAGCCAGCCAGTGACCAGTGCAAGTCAGTGACCAGTGCTAGCCAGTGACCAGTGCTAGCCAGTGACCAGTGCTAGCCAGTGACCAGTGACCAGTGCTAGCCAGTGACCAGTGCTAGCCAGTGACCAGTGCTAGTCAGTGACCAGTGCTAGCCAGTGACCAGTGCTAGTCAGTGACCAGTGCTAGTCAGTGACCCAGTGACCAGTGACCAGTGCTAGCCAGTGACCAGTGCTAGTCAGTGACCAGTGCTAGTCAGTGACCAGTGACCAGTGCTAGCCAGTGACCAGTGCTAGCCAGTGACCAGTGCTAGTCAGTGACCAGTGCTAGTCAGTGACCAGTGACCAGTGCTAGTCAGTGACCAGTGACCAGTGCTAGCCAGTGACCAGTGACCAGTGCTAGCCAGCCAGTACCAGTGCTAGCCAGTGACCAGTGACCAGTGCTAGCCAGTTACCAGTGCTAGCCAGTGACCAGTGACCAGTGCTAGCCAGTGACCAGTGCTGAGCCAGTGACCAGTGACCAGTGCTAGCCAGTGACCAGTGCTAGCCAGTGACCAGTGACCAGTGCTAGCCAGTTACCAGTGCTAGCCAGTGACCAGTGCTAGCCAGTTACCAGTGCTAGCCAGTGACCAGTGACCAGTGCTAGCCAGTGACCAGTGACCAGTGCTAGCCAGTGACCAGTGCTAGCCAGTGACCAGTGACCAGTGCTAGCCAGTGACCAGTGCTAGTCAATGACCAGTGCTAGCCAGTGACCAGTGCTAGTCAGT
This sequence comes from Conus betulinus, assembly GCA_016801955.1. Taxonomy (NCBI): domain Eukaryota; kingdom Metazoa; phylum Mollusca; class Gastropoda; order Neogastropoda; family Conidae; genus Conus; species Conus betulinus. The sequence continues at coordinate 390,957 of JADBJO010000029.1, read as the reverse complement.
GACCAGTGCTAGCCAGTGACCAGTGACCAATGACCAATGCTAGCCAGTTACCAGTGCTAGCCAGTGACCAGTGCTAGTCAATGACCAGCGCTAGTCAAATCAAATCAGGCATCATTCATCCCAATCTTACTCATAACAAAATGTATTATACACGTCACGTGTCTGGGTAATACGCGTGTCTGAGTGTGTTTGTGCTTATGTCCTCGGCTTATTCAAAAGAATATTTTACACTCATGTGAGCTGTTGATCTCACACACACACACACACACACACACACACACACACACACACACACACACACACACACACACACACATACACACACACGTGCACTTGTGTGCATGCATACACACACACACTCACACGTAAACACAAGCATACACACATAGACGCGTTTGTGCGAGAGAGAGAAAGAGAGGAGGGAGGGAGAGATGGGGTCAGGTGATCACAGAGAGAGAGGAGGGAGGAAGGGGGATCGGGTGAACAGAGAGAGAGAAGAGGGAGGGGGTCGGGGGGAACAGAGAGAGAGAGAGAGAGAGAGAGAGAGAGAGAGAGAGAGAGAGAGAGAGAGAGAGAGAGAGAGAGAGAGAGAGAGAGAGAGAGAGAGAGAGAGAGAGAGAGAAACTTCCAACCTAGTTGTCTTTAGTTGCATCGTACCTTCAACGACAACACACTCCAAGAGAATTAGAGATTTTTTTTCCCGATCAGCTAACAAGCCTTCGATACCTACATCCGTCTGAACTGCAGTGATCGATGCGTGAAAGCAGACAGATCCAAGGAGGAGCAAGATATGAAAGTAGCAGTGACTGAGAGACAGACATCCTGACATTCAGACACAGTGACAGACAGACAGACATCCTGACATTCAGACACAGTGACTGACAGACAGACATCCTGACATTCAGACACAGTGACTGACAGACAGACATCCTGACATTCAGACACAGTGACTGGCAGACAGACATCCTGACATTCAGACACAGTGACTGACAGACAGACATCCTGACATTCAGACACAGTGACTGACAGACAGACATCCTGACATTCAGACACAGTGACTGACAGACAGATCTCCTGACATTCAGACAGGAAGACATATTGATGAGCGAGCTGTGCTGCCTCTGCTGGTCACCTCTTCCCCCCTCCCTCCCCTTCCCCCACACACATTCATTACCCACCCACCCACCCCTCCTTCATCCTCACCCCCTAACCTCAAACAGTCATCCATCTCCTTTGCAGACAGACCAACTCGACTGATTCACTCGATGGTCAAAGTCTCAGCCACAGACCTTGAATACATCTGCTCCTGTTCACGGTAGCGGACAAAGAAATCCCCCCATCTCTACAGTCTAGGAGGGTCAGGAGCGCTAACGAATCATGGTGCCAATCAAACCGAGACTGATTCTAGGTCTTTCACCGAAGAGTGCAACGCCCTGGCAATTGTAGTTGATTTGTTACCATCAGATGACCAGCCAACATCCAGACCCTCCCGAAGTAGTATGGCGGGCATTCCTGCCGAGTGGACCTGTCTAACACTACACTTGCTCACCAGAACGACACCACGTTATAGAATGAGCAGCAGAAATAGGAAGATGTATGTGAGCTGTGGGAGGTGTTGGGGGAAGGGGGGGGGGGGGTGGGGTTTGAACGTACAACGTTTGACTGAGATTAAGTGTCTCTATTGCTGAGCCAAGCGGGCATCTCACAGAGTTCTAGCTGGTTTTTTTTAGCTCGTATAAATGTCCCAAGAGAGAGAGAGAGAGAGAGAGAGAGAGAGACAGACAGACAGACAGACAAGAAAAGATGCCATCACAATGACAGAGATGGACAGGGGAACTATGTCCATTTTTAGGCATAAGTTCCAGCACGAAGTGAGTTCACAACGTTTTAAGCGAAATCAAGTTAAAAAAAATAACACTGAGCCAAGAAGGTTCCCTAAGCCGCTGTGTAAACGGTGATGACTTCAATAACATGTCCAGTGTCGGGGTACATCTTTGTCCGAGGGTCTCTGCTGATCAAATCTATACCGTCTTACCCAACTGAATCAGTATGCCTTTTAACGTGTGTTTAGATCGTTCTTGAAAGATTCACTATTTATTGGTTCATTTCGAATACAGTTTGTCACATTCCAAAGCATAGCGCGCTACATTCTACACAGTACACGGTATGTTCCCAGATGTAGGATGCTACACAACAGAAAGTCAAATTCCAAAGAAAGTGTGTCACATTTGAAAGACAGCATGATCATTCCGAACATAGGAAGCTGCATTCCAAGCATATCTTGGTACATTCCAAATACATCCTGTTACATTCCAAACATAGCATGTCACATTCCAAAAACACATCA
>JADBJO010000029.1:381110-383610 GCA_016801955.1 Conus betulinus | reverse complement strand
CTCTCTCTCTCTCTCTCTCTCTCTCTCTCTCTCTTCCAACTCTTGAAAGCTTTTTTTCCCACTTGTTTGATGTAAATGAATTTCTTTTTACAGTCTTCCCAATGTGTGTGTGTGTGTATGTGTGTGTGTGTGTGTGTGTGTGTGTGTGTGTGCGTGCGTGCGTGCGTGTGTGTGTTGTGTGTGTGTGTGTGTGTGTGTGTGTGTGTGTGTGTGTGTGTGTGTGTGTGTGTGTTACAAAATTTTGTCCGAAACTTTATTTTTGAAATTCTGGTTAAGCCCGGGACCACTGTGATCACTGAATGCATCAACGGACTTATTTCTGCTAACAAAAACCAGGAGGCAGTTCAGATAATAACGTTCATTCAGGATGTTTTCCGGGCAGAAAAAAATACTAATCAGGGGTTACAGATTACTTGAACAGAAAGAACGTATCCAAATTTCGTCTGAGAGTAACTGGGCTTCAAAATTATTAAAGGTGTCTTTTTACCCAAATAATTAGGAAGCTGTCAGCTGTTCATCGTATGACGGCAGGCTGGAATTAAAAGCTCACTTTTTTTTATTATAAAGCCTACGACGATGCCAGAAAATATGACGTGAGCTGGAGTAGTTCTCTAACGTTCCTAAACAAAAAGTGCAACAAGCATTCTTTCAAATTATAATGAAAATGCATCAGAAAAAACTCTTGCCCTCGTGACAGCCGTCTTGAATGTCTAACCAACATTTCATTTCATAAAACGGAAGGAAAAGAATCAAAAATCGATCTTAATCCTGTAAAAGAAATTGCTTCGAACACCCCTGCAAGACAGTCGCCAAGTTACAAAGAACTGAACGTAATCACGTGACGAGCTAGACCATAATCCCTGAGACGCCAAGACTGGAAGGTGTGAGCGTAGTTGGGTAATTTATAAAGAAAGTGAAAACAAGTACAGACAGCCATTAACTTCACAACAGAACATTTTTGACTTTCGTTTGGAGGCCAACAGACGCAGCTAAATGAATCCATGTTCTTGTCGCTGTCCTAAATGTTAACTGTTTTCACCTGAAGAAGATCCAAGAGGTCAAAATGCATTGTGTCTAGTCCTGTACTCGGTTTCTCTGTGTCCTTGGCGGTAACTAACCCCGTCTCTTTCCAAGCAGAACATAAGTACAAACAAATCCTGGACTAATGCATGTGAAGTCCTTGTAGCCCAGTGGATGTGTGAGAGTAAAGTAAGAATTTGATGGAGGAGTGAAGCAGGAGGGAATAGGTGGACGTGTGCGATGGGATGCGTGCGTGTGTATGCGTGCGCGTGCGTCTACATAGATAGATGTTTAAAATGATGTGCAACGATGACATATGCTCAGAATTACTTCCGATGACTCCTTGCTTGAAAGACTGTCATGCTATACAGACAACAAACTCTCTCTCTCTCTCTCTCTCTCTCTCTCTCTCTCTCTCTCTCTCTCTCTCTCTCTCTCTCTCTCTCTCTCTCAGTCATATTTGGATTATCTTTACAATGTTGCTGATCCTGACTTGTCAGTGTGAAGAATATGTTTTGTTAAGATGAGTGCATAGCGAGGACAGACTTTAAGACTTGGCCTAACTATTGTTTTCCTCCTCGAGAATGAATCTCTCTCTCTCTCTCTCTCTCTCTCTCTCTCTCTCTCTCTCTCTCTCTCTCTCTCTCTCTCTCTCTCTCTCTCTCTCTTATGCGCACGTGCGCACGCACACGTGGACACAGACAGACACAGGCACGCACACACACACACACACACACACACACACACACACACGCACGCACGCACGCACGCACGCACGCACATTCACGCACGCACGCACACACACACACACACACACACACACACACACACACACACACACACACATGACAACGAATGAACGACATTTTCTTTTACCAGGGTAATGAGATAAGCAAATTGTACATGCTTTTTCCAGCCAGCCCTGGGGAATAGAGAGAGAGAGAGAGACAGAGACAGAGACAGAGAGACAGAGAGAGAGAGAATACATATAATCACTTCCCAACCATGAAATGAACAGAACATCTTTCTTGAAATGACCGTACGTTTTGTTATCGTCTCAGACTCTGGAACAGGAGAGAATACAAGGGGAAAAAAAAACCACCAAGACGGGTGCAAACACTCAGAACCGTCATCTGTTGGCATCACACAGGAAAGCCACCAGCCTGCCGCCTGCATGCGAGTGAAAATGAGGAGAACATGTAACAGTTTCCATAGCGACAGCGAGGAAAAAAAGTCGGTGTGACATCACCTCTGAAGCAGAGTTCATCCATGACATTGACAGCATGGCTGTGTCTGGAATAAAATGTTCAACAGATGAACATGGTCAGTGCCAGATAATAACAATAAAAGTAGAATCACTGGGCCGCCAAACGAATAAATCGAATCACGAAATAGATACAGTGCATTTCGACCTATTGGTCTTCTTCGGGCAGGACCAATTAACATTTTCAAACAATGAGAACAAAGAACAAACAAACAG
>JADBJO010000029.1:371110-373610 GCA_016801955.1 Conus betulinus | reverse complement strand
TTTTCTTTTCTGTGCATCTGTGGTCTTTATGAGTTCAATCACACAACATTTCAAATCTGACAGCTGGTGTCCAGGTCCACAGAAATGGCGCGTGCTACAAGTGTATCTTGCTTTCTGATGATGTCAGAGCGATGACCACTGAAGCGTGTTTGTAGGCTGTTTCCCGTCTCACAACATACTGTACATCCTGGCAATGTCCACAGTTGATCAGGTACACTAGGTTGGTACTTTTACATGTAGCTGAGTCCCTTATTTGGAACTGGTGACCTGTGCGAACACTCTTGAACGAGGTCGTTTCCTCCAGGTGTTCCTTGCACAGAACACATCGTTTCGCTGTGCATTTGAAGCAACCTGGTACCAATGAATCTGTGGCAGACGCTTGATGTTGCACTGCTGGTGGTTTGCTGGGCATCAGAAGGTTCCTCAGATTGCGACAGTTACGCTCACCAACACATGGGAGGTTTGGGAACGGCTCTCTTCATGCGTCTACTTCTGTGGAGCTCCTCCGTCATTTTTTCCTTCAGCCAAAAGGCCAGAGGAGGGTTGGAAGGGTTATGGCGGATAACAAATGGCACCCTGTCTGACTGATGGTTCCTCCGTTGGTACTGAGTGCATCTTCCTGGGAAGTGTCTGTGCCTTGTTGATGGCAGAGTCCACCAGAGCTAATGGATAGCCACGGTTATGTAGGTGGGTTCTCAGCTCTCTGCATCGTTTCAGGAACACATCATCTTCACAACAGATTCTTCGCAGGCGGATAGCCTGCCCGTAGGGGATGCCTCTCAGACAGTGTCTAGGGTGGCAGGAGCTGAAGGGTAGGTACATGTGAGCATCCGTGGATTTAGTGTGAAGGTCTGTGGTGATTGTATCCCCCTTGATGCTCATGTTGACGTCCAGGAAAGGGATGTTGGTTCTGCCATAGTTGGCTGTAAACTTTATCGTGGCATGCTGGTTGTTTATCCAGTTGAGGAACAAAAGCAGCTGGCTTTCCCCATGGAACCAGAGCATGACAATGTCATCAATGAAACGACGCCAGAATTTTGGATGGACATGCCAGGGTGAAGTTGCCAGTAGCCGTTGTTCTAACCATGCCATGAAGATGTTTGCAATGGAGGGAGCCATTGGGGTCCCCATTGCCGTGCCATGGACTTGTTGGAACAGCTCACCATCAAAATCAAACACGTTGTTTTGAAGGACGTGTTCAACGATCTCCAGTAGTAATGGAACAGAGGGGCCTTCTTTTTCAATGATGACCAAAACTGGCGATGATTTCTTTCAGGGAAATCGCCACTTCATGATGAGGTATATTTGTGTACAACCCAACCACATCAACAGTGACGATCAATACTTCACTCGCCAGAGGCTGTTGAGTGATTTTCCATTCTTCCAAGATGTTCAGGAAGTGAGTTGTGTGTCTTTGATGTAGGACGTCAGGTTTTGTACAAGAGGCTGGAGCCAATGATCCACTAGCTTTGAGAGACGTTCAGTTGGTCCATTGACTCCTGACACAATTGGACGTCCAGGAGGTTTATGTAAATCTTTGTGGACTTTAGGAAGATGGTAAAATAAGGTGTCTTAGTTTTCTCAGGCTCCAGTACACCCCACCTGTAGCAGTCATCGTCGATATGGTCCTTTGAGTGCAGCTTTTCAATGAGGTGGTTTGATTTTGATGCAATATCTGTTGTGGGATCAGCCGTCAGATGCTCATAGTGAGTTGTGTTGTGAAGCTGTCTGTGTGCTTCCTCTACATATTTATTGAAATCTTGCACCACAATTGCTCCACCTTTATCTGCTGGTGATATTCGTAGGACCCTGGTATTCACAAGTTTTTTGAGTTCTCTCAAATCGGCACGTTGTTCTTTGTTTAAGTTTTGTCGCTTGGTAGGTTGTGAGAGATGGGATTCCACTCTGGATAGAATAGTGGAACAGTAAGCATCAAGAGCCTCATCTCTTCCCTTAGGGGGACACCAAAAACTTCTTGTAGAATTTCAGCTTTTTTTGGGAATGAGAGTGGGAGCGGTCTGGGCATCAGTGAGTTGGTATGATGAAATGTTAATGACTTGTGTGAGGGATCTGTTTTTATTAACGGAACACGACGTCTGAAATGGCGGTTTCTTTTAGTTTTTCTGGGATGGGAGTTCAGTTTGTAAACTAAACAGAGGTTTTGGTCTTTTGCCGCTATCCTGAAATAAGGCTGATATCTTTTTCTTTTTCGTGTCACTACATCGTGACCTGACGGATCTTTGTACTGAGTCTATTTTCTGGAGAGAGACTTTGCAAGAGTCTCTTGATCCAAATTGTTTCTTTTCTTTCTTTCTTTCTTTCTTTCCTACTTTCTTTCTCCTTCTTCTTTCTTCTTCTTCTTTCTTCTCCTCTCCTCCTCCTCTTCTTCTTCTTCTTCTTCTTTCTTCTTCTTCTTCTTCTTTCAGGTTTCTCAGCTTGAATTCCAGAGTTCTTCAAGTGATAAGATTTGTGTGTGTGTGACTGTTTGTACACTTCATCA
>JADBJO010000029.1:346110-366110 GCA_016801955.1 Conus betulinus | reverse complement strand
CTCTCTCTCTCTCTCCCAGTTCGAATTAACAGCTCAGTGAGCCCAGAAAGAGAAGGCTGCTGGTAATTGCAGTCACAGTCCCTGATGTCCATTGGAAGCTATAGGGGACGCACTCTGTGTCTCTTTGAGGGACAGTCTGTGTCTGCACTCTTTGAGGGACAGTCACAGTGATAGGCCTCTCCAAACAACCGATGAGGTCATCTTCTCCCGGCACTAATTCAAACAGGATAATGGCTTTCAGCGCTTGTTAGGCAAGTTGTTCTGGAGGTGTGAGTTGTGCTTTCTCGGTCTCTGTCTGTCTGTCTGTCTGTCTGTCTGTCTGTCTCTCTCTCTCTCTCTCTCTCTCTCTCTCTCCCTCTCTCTCTCTCTCTCTCTCTCTCTCTCTCTCTAAGAAGAAGAAGACGAAGAAGAAGAAGAAATGTGAAATCTATTTCAACTGTGTAATATTTTTGTTGTTTTAGTATCAAAAGGGTAAAATGGGGGGAAACTGCATAGAAAATACCTGAAAGCAGTTTCCCAGTTGGTTTATCCTATGCAGTTAGGAAATAATACATTTTTGTTTTGTAGATTCTTTATAGTTTAGTCTGTGTGAGTTTCTTTTTCTCATTTTGTGTCTTTACATGATACATGTACCTCCTTTGCATACAGGCCGGTGGCCTTGCAGTAAACTTTTTTCAGAGTTCAGAGTTCTCTCTCTCTCTCTCTCTCTCTCTCTCTCTCTCTCTCTCTCTCTCTCTCTCTCTCTCTCTCTCTCTCTCTCTCTCTCTCTCTCTCTCTCTCTCTCTCTCTCTCTCTCTCTCTCTCTCTGTTGGCTGTTGGATTTCATGGATGGCTGTGTCCAGGAGAAGGGGTAGGGAGTGAAAGGACAGGTTCTAATGGTGTAGGACACCAGCACCACTGACGTGAGTGGAATCCAGAAGAGCTGGTCAAACCATGCTGTTTTTAGGCCGGCCGACCGTCTGGGGTTACACCTGGGCTGTCCGCTCATCAAAGTCTACCTCCTTAGGAAGTTGTTTGTATGTTCGTTTGTTTTTAGGGAAGCAACCAAAATTCCACACTGAGAAATGTTTAGTGGAAATGAAATGCGTTACAATGCAACACAGTACACTGTAGCATAGCAGAATACCAATCCGCACAAAATGGTATAGCACTGAATTACAGAGCACAGTTGTTTTCCTTTTCATACATTTGGGTTTTTAGGATAAACATTTTCTGACTGACTGACCCCAACCATATGTTGTCAGAAAGCAGTCCAAGAAGATCTGAAAAATATTCCCAAACGAGTGAAATTAACACCAGTAGCATACGTTCCGAACTTATTGTTATGTGGCATGAATCACTTGTTCATTTTACCTTTCTGTCTGTCTTTTCTGTCTTACTGTCTGTTCCCTTATCTAGGCTCCCCATTCCGACTTTCCTGTGCACAGTCACGCTCAGCTTACTCTGTCACCACCCAGGCTCTGAGACCATAAGGAGCAATTATTGTCAGGCCATCATCAGACAACCCACCGGAGGAGATGCTGCTCTGTCGCTGAGTCAGTTTGGGGGATGTTCAATAGTGTCTGTTCTGATCAAAGTATACACAACACTGCCTGCTGCTTTTTCTTGCTGGCTGTCTCTGTGAAGACGTTCCCTCTGTGGACTGACGTAGGCTGCCAGGAGAACGGGATGTGCCGCTGTATCAACATCGATCCTGGAGCAGCGATTAGCCTCATTGTGTGTTTCTGGGGAAATGGGAACTGGGTAAAAGAAAAGATTAATGTCTTGCTCTCGATTCAAGACACTTTTGGTTGGCTTCATAGGCGAATGGGAGCGACGAACTACAGGTTAAGTGGGGAGGCGAGAGAGGAGGCAGGAGGGAGAATGGAGGGAGAATCTGAGATGGAAAAGGGATGTATAGCTCGAGCTGAACTTGATGGCAACCCCAGGTTTAGTTTGGTTCGGCAGCCCATCCCTTTGCCTGAACATAAAATGAAACAAAAGGAAAGTGAAAAAAAATTGGAACAGATAACAAAATGATTCTGTTAACAGCCAAAAACCTCTCTCTCTCTCTCTCTCTCTCTCTCTCTCTCTCTCTCTCTCTCTCTCTCTCTCTCTCTCTCTCTCTCTCCTCCTCCTCCTCCTCCTCCTCCTCCTCCTCCTCCTACTTCTCCTTACTTCCTTTCTTTCTTGTTTTAATTGCTTCCCTCTGTGTGTGTGTGTGTGTGTGTGTGTGTGTGTGTGTGTGTGTGTGTGTGTGTCATGGCATTTAATAAATTCACAAATCAATCTTGAAATTACTTCCTTCAAAAGATCAAAGAACCGGAGAATTTTTTGAATCAGATGCTTTGGGCCAATTACATGCAAAATACTACGATTAAACAAAGACTGGGGGGAAAAAAGAAAAGTAAAAACAGTGAAATGCGTCTTTGACAATTGGTCTGTTCTCTCTGTATGAATTATGTGCTTTGAATTTTTTTTTCTGTTTTCGCAGGTAATACAACAGATGGGGATAGTCTTCTCAGAAGATTGGGGGTGGGAAGATTAGGAGGAGGGGCAGGTCTAAGTGGTGGAGGGAGTGGGGGAAAGATAAGGGTCAGAAAAAGCACCTGTTCTAACACTACAGTGACACCACCTCCAGCATGACAACGTTTTAGGATACCCAGGAAAAATACCATTTTTTATTCTGGGAGCCAGCAGCGTTCGAACTCACAAATCTGACTGTGAACTCAGAGCTTTACCGCTGAGCCAAACGGTCTCTCTCTCTCTCTCTCTCTCTCTCTCTCTCTCTCTCTCTCCCAGTTCGCATTAATAGCTCAGTAAGCCAGAGAGAGAGAAGGCTGCTAGTAATTGCAGTGACAGTCCCTGATGTCCATTGGAAGCTACAGGGGACGCACTCTGCGTTATCTTTGATGGGACAGTCTCAGTGATAGGCCTCTCCAAACAATTGATGAGGTCATCTTCTCCCGGCACTAATTCAAACAGGATAATGGCTTTCAGCGCTTGTTAGGCAAGTTGCTCTGGAGGTGTGAGTTGTGCTGTCTCTGTCTCTGTCTCTGTCTCTCTCCCTCCCTCTCTCTCTCTCTCTCTCTCTCTCTCTCTCTCTCTCTCTCTCTCTCTCTCTCTCTCTCTGTGATCTCAAAAGAAGAAAGAACACAAGTTATGCATAAAAATTAAAAACTGAAAAGTTGCAGGGGCAGACAGCATACATGGAGAATTGCTGAAGTATGCTTAAAATTCAATCTGATTTTCTTATTTCTGTATAACCTTTTCCAGTTCTTTATTTGGCGAGAATTTCTGAAAACAGGACTTAATCTATTGTCCTACCTCCCTGTAAAAAAATGGACGTAAACAACTCTAACAATTACAGAGGAATTATTCTACTATTGATCAAATTTGCACATTTTTGGCCTTCGCACAACGCAATTTTCTTTAAATCGAAAATTATATGTTGCCTTTATAGATTCTGAAAAGGCGTATGATTTTGCCAGCAGTAGCAATCTATGGCATGTCCTTTTAAAAACCGATAACTAAGGAAAATTGCTGAGATGTATCTAAATATGTGTGCTTGTGCAGAAGGTAGGATCAGATGTGGGCATAAACTGACTGATTGTATTCAATGTACACCTGGTGCGAAACAAGGAGATATGCGCAACCCTGTTCTGTTTTCTCTTACTATCAATGAGTTGACCTTAGATATTGATAGGAATGAGAAACAAAATGCACACTTTACTGGGAATTATTTAGAGCTGTATATCCTTCTTCTAGCAAGTATAATGTCTTTACTGACATCCGAAACATTAATTGGATTGCAAGCTCAACTAACTGGCTTATTCTGAGCTTCTTGATCCGACCATCCCTTCCGCGCTGGCTCGCAAAAATGGATTTCTGGCTTTTTCTTTGTCCCATACCCACACTAGGACAGGACCTCCAGTTCTTTTGACCGCCTTTCTCATCTAACGTATCTGGCCGTCTACTGGGCAATGGTTTTTAAACATTGGAATTGTCACTGGTAATTTATTGTCTTGTGTCAGCAACCAGCGGAGATTTTTGTGATGCTAATAATCTTAGACTATTTTTTTTTATTTGACTATTATGCTTTCACACACACACACACACACACACACACACACACACACACACACACACACACAAAGAAAAAAAAAAAAAAAAGAGAAAAACATGGCATGATGAATTACAAACTAAGATGGCTGACGTCCTCAGCCCAGCCCAGTGTCACAGAAATGTTGATAACCGTCTATGAAGTAATGTGTTTACCAAAATGTGCATGTGAAGCAACGCTTTCAGAGTACAACAGCTTGTTTTACTTCCCTTGACAGACATAATTTCGTCTTGTTTATGAACTGACTTCTTCACTGAACTTGAAAATGAATAAATAGGTAGAGAAATAAAATAGATCAATAAGAAATGAACAAATTAACAACGAAAATAAATGAATAAATAGACAAATGGATAAACAGATAAATAAATTAATAAAGAAAGAGAGAAAGCAAAGAAAAACGTATCTCTCGATCCCCTTTTTCTCCCAGTTTAAACTTACTTTTATTTGTCTCACATTTTGGTGCCGATTCAGGTGTAAGGACGCATCCAAAATCCATTTAAAGTGTGTAAAGTTCTATACTCTACTCTTGCGTGTCTATACAGTCGTGTGTGTGTGTGTGTGTGTGTGTGTGTGTGTGTGTGTGTGTGTGTGTGTGTGTGGTTTACTTGTTTGTCTTGCACATCGATGATTCTGCCTGTTCTCTTTCTTCTATGATGACATTTCTTATCGGACTTATAGACAGCTGATCTCTAAGAAGTCGAAAAAAAAAAAAAAAAAAAAAAAAAAAAGAAGAAAATCGATCGAGGAAGAAAGGATAAGAGAGGGAGAGGAGGAGGAAAAGGAGTCAAAGGTAAAGGCTTGGGGGGTAGTGGGGGGGGGGGGGGAGGGGAGTAGAAGGGGGGGGGGGGGGAGGGAGGGAGGGGTTCTGGCAGGGGTAGGACAGCCCTGAAGGACTGCGATGGCTAATGACTCCTTTCATTTCCTGTTTGTGTGTGGTTAGATCCGTCTTGGAAATCGTCTCAGCTTGATATGCTTTGTCCCACCCCCCCCCCCCCCCCCCCTCCCCCATTTCCCTCTCATCCCCCTCTCCCTCCTCCCCCCCTCCCCCTCTCTCTCTCTCTCTCTCTCTCTCTCTCTCTCTCTCTCTCTCTCTCTCTCTCTCTTCCACTCCACCGATCTCGAACCACTGTTTACCTTTTACTTCTCGATTAATCCGATTCTCCTTCCCCTCCCTCCCCCCCCCCCCACCTTCCACCTTCCACCCCCTGCTCCCTCCCATCTTCCCCTCCTTCTTCTCCCTCCTTCCCGACCTCATTCCCCGTATTTCTCGTCTCCTCCTGTCTTCTTTCTGCTGTCTTGGTCTGTGCTCCAACTCACCCGCCTGGCGCTGTCAAGATCTGTGTGTGTGTGTGTGTGTGTGTGTGTGTGTGTGTGTGTGTGTGTGTGTGTGTGTGTGTGTGTGTGTGTGTGTGTGTGTGTGTGTGTGTGTGTGTCTGTGTGTGTGTGTGTGTGTGTGTGTGTGTGTGTGTGTGTGTGTGTGTGTGTGTGTGCTGAACAATTTAGTGGTGGTGGTGGAAAAAACAAGTATAATTATGTAAAGACCTTACATGGTCGAAATATTCAGAAGTTGTTGATGGATAGATAGATAAATAGATGGAGAGATAGATGAATAGATGGATGGATGGATGGATAGATAGATAGATAGATAGATAGATAGATAGATAGATAGATGAACGAATCAATGAACAGATAGATAGATAGATATCCATTGTTGAGAGAGGGTAAAGTAAATAACCGCATTAACAAATGATAAATGAATGAATGTCCTCTCTCTCTCTCTCTCTCTCTCTCTCTCTCTCTCTCTCTGGTCTGGTACATATGTACATAAAGATAGATTGAGATAGATATAGGGGATATATATATATATATATATATATATATATATATATATATATATATATATATATATATATATATATACATTCCTCTCAAATCACCAGAAATGAGTTAATAGAGAGTTGTTCCCTCCCATCCACCCACCCACCCCTCCTCTCTCTCTCTCTCTCTCTCTCTCTCTCCCTCTCTCTCTCTCTCTCTCTCTCTCTCTCTCTCTCTCTTCTATCCTCATTCTTTACTTCCTTCTTCCCCACCGGCTCTCCATTCTGTTGTTCTTCACGCGCACTCTCTGTTACTTCTTCCGTAATCTCTCTCTCTCTCTCTCTCTCTCTCTCTCTCTCTCTCTCTCTCTCTCTCTCTCTCTCTCTCTCTCTCTCTCTGTGAGCTGTATGCGCTCGTGTATCGGGTTGTACACATGTGTGTGAATACGTGTAGGCCAATGCCTATGCGTGTGTGTAACTATACATGTATGCGAGCTTGCTCTGTTTCCGTGTACACACGACTGTATCATCAACACTGCTTCAGACAGTATAATCGCACCGAACTCGGTATTCTTGTATACTACGGTTACGGCATGTGCATTATTTCATGGACATTTCCGCCTACCACGAATGTTAGTGACTTTAGTACTCATTAGAAAGCCTCATTGTCGGGGTTACAGCACGTGCATTACTTCATGAACATTCCCGCCTGCCACGAGTGTTAGTGAGTTCAGCGCTCATTAGAAAGCCTTATTGTTATGTTTCAAAACGGAGTGACTGAGGAGGAAAGTGGAGCAACATTTAGAAAGAGAAGGGCCAAAGACGCAGACAAACATAGCACAGGGCAAGACGCAATGCATTTCGACCTCTCGGGTCTTCTTCAGGTGAAAACAAATACCGTTTAGGACAGTGAAGATGAAGAAAGAAAAAAAAAAGAGAGAGAGAGAGAGAGAGAAGAGAGAGAGAGAGAGACTTATCTAGTCATGGTCAAAATGGCCGCCGAGCAGAAACGAGGACACCCAGCAAGGGATCATGGGGAGGAAATAATGGGGAAAAATCAATCAATTAATTAATCAAATAAATTTAAAAAAAAAAAAAATTTAAAAAAAAAAATATGAAAAATAAGAAGAATAAAATAAAATAAAATAAAATACAACAAATAAAGTAAAATAAGATAAATAAATAAATTAAAACATATATATATTAAATAAAATAAAATGAAATAAAATAAAATAAATAGAGGGTGGCTGCAACTTCTATGCGAGGTGGGTAGTGGGGGGTATGGTGGTGGTGGTGTGTATGTATGTGTATGATGTATGTTGGGTGATGCTGCTGTCGGTACGCTACAGCCCCAAGGCATCATCAACATCCAGCAGTGCCACAGAGATGCATCCCCACTACTTCAGCACCTGTTGGCTGTATCTTCCAGCAACACACACATACATAATACACATATATACACACCACCTCCATACCCCCCACTACCCACCTCACATAGAAGTTGCAGCCACCCTCCATTCTTTTATTTTATTCATTATATACATATTTTTAATTTATTTTACTTGTTTATTTATTTTACTTTATTTCATTCTATTCTATTTTCATTCATTTTCATTATTTTTCTTTACATTTTAATTATTTTATCTTTTTATTTATTCATTTTGTTTATGTATTTATTATCATTATTATTTTTATCATTTCCTCTCCGATGATCCCCTGCTGGGGTGGCCCCGCTTCCGCCCGGCAGACATTTTGACCATGACTAGAAGTGTCTTTTTTCTCTCACTCTTCATCTTCACTGTCCCTAAACGTTTTATTTTGTTTTTGCCTGAAGAAGACCCAAGAGGTCGATATGCATTGTGTCTTGTCCTGTGCTATGTTTGTCTTGTGTCCTTGGCAGTAACTAACCCCCTCTCTTTCTAAATGTTCTTATCGTTGGGGTTACGGCACGTACATGTTACTTCATGAACATTTCCGCCTACCACGAATGTCAGTGAATTCAGCGCTCATTAGAAAGCCTTATTGTTGTTTCTCACGTCACAGGGCCGTCAATGGAAGAACTCCCCCCCCCCCCCCCCCCCCCCCCACCCCACCCAAAAAAAACTGAGAGGTTTTGTAAGCCCTAAGTGACTCTCTAGGGCTATCCACGTAATCTCCACGCGTTGAAAAGAAAGACCAAAATAGACACTGCTGTTTGAAATGATTCGTCGTACTGTGTGTGGTGTAAGCGGAACCACACACGAGTCCGTTTGACTGTGAAAGCAGCCACCGGTTTGAAGTCTCTGTTGGGAAAACGAGAGAGGGCTCTGTGAGTGTTGTTCCATTTTGCCGGGGAGGGTGTTTTGGCGAACGGAAAAGTGTGTGTATGTGAAAACAGGTTCTTTGTTTGAAGAACCATCGTTTGCTGTTCTGAACACCAAGGTAAAAGGGAAATCTTGAATGACTCTAGAGGCATAGATCGTAAATAATATGTACCATCTGGATTAGGATACAATTAAGCGTTTCACGCGGGGAGTAAACTTTACTCTCTGCCATTAATTATCATTCACTCGGCTTTACTGCTTTTCGTGTTTTGTTTGTTTGTTTGGTTTGGTTTGTTTGTTTTTTGGGGTTTTTTTTTTGTTGTTGTTGTTGTTTTTGTTTTGTTTTTTGTTTTTTGGGGGGGGGGGTTTTTTTTTTACAAGACAAGATACAAAATTTTGATTGTAACTTGCCGCCGTAGAGAAGGATTAGCATCGTGGTCTGTACTTCCGGCTGGGAGGTCATAAGGTCGACTCCACTCAGGGCCTTTTACCTGTGGGATTTTTTCTGCGCGCGAACGGGTCCTACCCAGAGCTGAGTTTGCAAAGGGCTTGACTGGGAAGACTGGGACCACACGATGCGTATTTGAGAGTGTTGCTCGATTGTAACAAATGTACAAACCTTACCTTTTCGTCATGAATCATTTCCAAAGGTGAAAATAAGAATCCTTCTACAAGGATAGGAATTTGTTGGCAGTGTTGTCTCCTCTATTCGCTCTGAATGAGGAAAGCGAGGCGTCTTTCCGCCACGTGTAAAAAAAAAAAAAAAAATAAAAAAAAAAAAAAATAACCCTCTTTGCATGGTAGAACTGGTCTGGAACAACGCGGAGATAGCTGCTGCCATGTCAGCTCGACGTGTCTTTAAAACTGCGAGACCACGTGTTCTTTGATCGATTCGTTTCTTTCTTTATCTATCTTGTCTCTCTTAAGTTACGCGTGAAACATTAGAATATGAAACTCACTGAAAAGACTGGACGAGAGCAAGGCTGAGTGTAAGCTACATTTTGACCCTAAGGGTTTTTTTTTTATTCAAACACACTTAACAACACCAAACATAACAAGCCAAAACAATGAAACATTTACACTTCTGTGAGGGTGTTTGGAACAGAGGGTAGGAAACGTAAGTAAATGGAAGAAAGGAAGCTTTTGAAGCTTTTTTTCTTCTAAAAGTCATCCCCAAAAACACTCACCTACTCACACACTCACCTACACACACACACACACACACACACTCTCTCTCTCTCTCTCTCTCTCTCTCTCTCTCTCTCTCTCGTCCTCTCTCTCTCTCTCTCTCTCTCTCTCTCTCTCTCTCTCTCTCTCTCTCTCTCTCTCTCTCTCTCTCTCTCTCTCCACAAACACACACACACGCGCGCGCGTGCGCACACACACACGCACACGCACACACACACACACACACACACACACACATATATATATATATAGACATAGACATATATCTGACCACT
This sequence comes from Conus betulinus, assembly GCA_016801955.1. Taxonomy (NCBI): domain Eukaryota; kingdom Metazoa; phylum Mollusca; class Gastropoda; order Neogastropoda; family Conidae; genus Conus; species Conus betulinus. The sequence continues at coordinate 356,425 of JADBJO010000029.1, read as the reverse complement.
TAGACTGTTCCATATCTTTTGATCTCCCTTGCATCCTTAAATGGATCCTCAAGCATAGGCTCAAATATTGTCTCTTACATTTTATACTGTTTGCATAATGTTTTTAGTTTTCAACAACTTTTTTTTCCTTTCCACACTTTCGTTTTCTTTAATTCTACTACCTTTCGCTGGCTGCTTTGGGGATGCTGTTGGATTCTTTTTCGAACCTTTGCAGTCGGAATACCACAGAATTATGGACTGTGGTGTGTCTCTATCTGACGCCAAGAGCACAGACACAATTAGCCGTGTCTCCCTGATGAGTCTGATCCAGCGGACGAAAGGTCTCGGAGCAGGCGTTACATATAGATGTGCATTTGAGAGGAATTGCGATAGTTTCCTCGTGCAGGTAGTGAAGGGTTTTCATGTTTATGATATACATTTTCCCATTTATTTCATCTTCATTTTTTTTTCCTCTCAATTTCAGATCTTTGCCAAGTCATTACTATAATGATGGAAGAATTGTTAACCTGCACTTGTTTTCCCCCACTACTTAATTGTTCAGCATTATATATATATATATGTGTGTGTGTATGTCTTTCTATCTACTTTTCGAGATATCTATCCATCCGTATTTAATCGTATATCTGTTTTCTTTATCAGTCTGTGCTTCTAGTTATCTACTATCGATCTATATATCTATCTATCTGTGCTCTGGAACAGAAAACAAAGGGAAAACAGCACGCAAACAAAGAAACGAATTAAAAACGGAAAGATGAACAGACAGATAGATGTACAGATTGAAAGATAGTATGTACACCTTTCGATGTATTCATCTGTCTTTAGATCTGTCAGTTCATTTCTCTGCTTTTGTTTTTTCTTCTTCTTGTGCTTGTACTTCTTATTCTTTCATTCGTTTTGTGTGTCATTTTTTTCCTTTGTTTTCGGTTCCCGCCCACTGATTTTAGAACATGCCCAGGGCATTGATGGAAACGGACGGAGAGGTCCAGTCCAGGCGATGTGTGTTGGCCAATTCTTTCAACAACAATTCTGACATGATGAAAAAGTGATCGTGGTCGGTTCATAAACTTAAGTGTTGCCCATTTCTGGAAGTTTCTCGGTAGTATAGTGGTTAGTATCCCCGCGTACTACGCGGGCGATTGGGGTTCGATTCTCCGCCGGGAGAGCATAATTTTTTTTATCTTTTCCGTCACAAAGAAAATTTCTACCCACCAGAAAGTGAGAAAGTGCTATAAGGACTGATTCTTTTTTTTTTTTTTTTTTTTTTTTTTGGTACCACTTACTGGGAGTACGTTTATATGCTTTGCATCTCTTTTTTTTTCTCATTGCTCTGGTTTTCGTAGGATTTTTAATCGTCTGGTAGGTAGAAGTGCAAGTGCGTGGATGTATGACTGTATGGGACGATTGCTGACTGTGGCTGTTATGGTGATTTAACGCCCAGCAAACCTGGAAAGGTGTCCATGTCAAAACTGGTTTTCTCTACATTTCTACCTTAGATTATGTTTATTCGCGGGAGTATGTTTGTTGAGATTTTCCTTTTGTCTTTCTTTGTAACTATATGGCGCAAAGAGTCAGATACCAATACTGTGTACAGCACTACATGACTGTGTCGTTTATATAATATCAGTAATAATAATAGTGTAGTAGTAATAGTAGCAATTGTTGTGTGGTGATGGTGGTGGTGGTGGTGGTGGTAGTAGTAGTAGTAGTAGTAGTAGTAGTAGCAACAGCAACAAAAAAAATAGTAGCAACAGCAACAGCAGCAGCAGCAGCAGCAGCAACAGCAGCAGCAATAGTAGTAGTAGTCGTAGTAGTAGTAGCAGTGGTGGTGGTGGTGGTGGTGGTGGTGGTGGTAGTAGTAGAAGTAGTACTGTTTATTTCTCCCTAATATACCAATATATATTAATCATCAGTCATTGAGGAAAATTCCGTCATCTCTCACATGCTAATCCTAGCGAAGACACTAATCAATGCAGAACCCATTCAAGAAGAATCCACATGACCTCTCAGAATTGTGAGGTCAGGGTCACTTAATCAACTCATAAATCAAAGAAGATCCCCCATCACCTATCAGAAGCATGCTTGAGCCGCATATCAAATAAAGAAAAAAGAAAGAAAGAAAGAAAGATTGAGAAAGAGAAAGATAGAAAGAAAAAGATGCAGAAGCATTCTTGAACCGTATATCAAATCAAGAAAGAAAGAATGAAAAAAAAGAAAGAATAGAAAGAAAGGAAAAGAAGAAAGAATTAAAAAAACTGGGGGGCAGAAAATGAGATGAGGGGGGCGGGGGTGGAGGGTGGAGGGAGGGAAACTACCAATACTAACCAATGACCTTTTCGGTCACAAAGCCGTGGCCACTATGTGGTCAGTCGGTGGGACAATGGCATCATGTCGGCTCAGGCTGAAGGATGGGGGGGGGGGGGGGAGAGAGATTGGAACCTGTCTCCCTTGACCGCCTCTCCTCCTCCCCGTGTGGCCCCCTCTCTCCTGATTCTCGCCCATTGTTCTGGGTCTCTGTCAGATGTTGGAGTGCCAGCCGTGCTTGTCTGATCCATATCGATTCCCAACCCGGTGCTGGGGCAAGGAAGTCTCTGCTATGAAATGCTGTCTCCCCGGACACATATATGTGTGGCCATGAAATTTTCAGCACTAGCGAGCTACGTTTCTCAGGTCGGTTGCAGACGTCTAACACCCACCACCTCATTGCACGCTTTCTCCCCCCCCCCCCCCCCCCCTCCCCCCACTAGATCCCCTCTCCTCTTCTCCATTTCCTTCCAACACTTTCTACCACGTCGCTTAAGTCAGTATAAGACGACGACTTAACCCCACCCCCACCCCACCCCACCCCTACCAATCTCCTTTCCCCCCATACCTCCGTTTTCTCCTCCCTCCATACCTTTATACCTACGTTGCTCAAATAGCTTTTGTATTGTATCGTATCGTATTGTATCCGATTGTATCATATCGTGCTTTATTGTATTGTATTGAATGCTATGTTATGCTATGCCGCGGTATAGTATGGTATGTCGTGGTACGGATCGGTACGGTAGGCATGGCATGGTACGGAGTAGTACGGTATGCAAAGTATGGTACGGAGCAGTACGGTAGGCATAGCATGGTACGGAGCAGTGCGATATGCATAGCATGGTACGGAGCAGTACGGTATGCATAGCATGGTACGGGAGCAGTACGGTATGCATAGCATGGTACGGAGCAGTACGGTAGGCATAGCATGGTACGGTGCAGTACGGTAGGCATAGCATGGTACGGAGCAGTACGGTAGGCATAGCATGGTACGGAGCAGTACGGTATGCATAGCATGGTACTGAGAAGTACGGTATGCATGGCACGGTGCGGAGCAGTATGGTATGATCTGCTGTGGAATGCTATGCTATCTTGTGCTATTGCATAGTATGGTATAGTGTTATACTCTTGCCATTCAGAACCGATTTCTCTCCGTGAACATCGGGCGGATGTCCGACTGGAAAAGGTGTCGCCATAGTAAGGTGCCGCTCTGGTTGGTTGGTTGGTTGGTTGGTTGGTTGGCTGGCTGGTAGGCTGGTTGTTTGATTGGTTGTTTCCTGCGTTCTTCTTCATTGTTTGTTTGCTTGTTTGTTTGTTTGTTTTCTCTCTGTAGGCGAGTCTTTGTCCATCTCCAAGGTGGTTCCTTGTGTGTGTGTTTGTGTGTGTGTGTGCGTGCGTGCGTGCGTGCGTGTGTGCGTGCGTATGTGTGTGCATTAGTGTGTATGTGTGTGTGTGTGTGTGCGCGCGCGCGCGCGTGTGTGTGTGTGTGTGTGTGTGTGGGGGGGGGGGGGTGTGCGTGCGTGCGTAAGGGGGGGGGGGGGAGGGGGAGGTAAACACATTTGACAACGATCGCGGTATTCTGTCTGTGGGACTTGATTTTAGGGGCAGACAGAGCGGTATGGTGGCCTGTCCTCAATGGAGATAGGGGCATGACCTCTACCTTCCGACGGGGAATTCCTGGAGGGACACACTATTTGTCTCGCGCTGCTGATAACATTTCTTTTTATCCCTCCCGCTTGGCCGTCCGTCCGACTGTCTCCCTGTCTGTTTGGCGGTCTCAGTCTCCGTCTTTGTCTGTCTGTCTGTCTGTCTGTCTGTCTGTCTCTCTTTCTCTCTCTCTCTCTCTCTCTCTCTCTCTCTCTCTCTCTCTCTCTCTCTCAATGGAATCAAATGTCCCGAACTAACGGCTTCCTTTTCATCCTGTCTCTAAGCCTCTTGCCTTCTACTTCCCTTAGTTACCCCCCTCCCTCCACCTTCCCTTCCTCACCCCCCCCCCCACCACCCACCCCCTTTGAGTTTTCTCTTCCTCAGTCTCTTCCTTTCTACCTCTGTCTTTTGCTTCCCTCTTTTCCTGGTCTTTCTCAGGAAGTCCCACCTCTCTCTCTCTCTCTCTCTCTCTCTCATTCTCTCTCTTAACATTACGGAACACTTTAGAAAATCGCCAAGTTTATCACTTATCTACTTCACACACGAGAGGAATCGGCGACAACAGTGAATGGCGTGTGTAACGAGACGAGGACAGCACGAAATACTGAATGACTGCAGGACTTTTAGATAGCTGGTGAGGGACCTGCTGCGGGGTTCCACTCCGTAATTAGCTGTAGCTCAGACGGCGATTCGACTACAATCCATTCTTGCTAATGCTGAATCCCTTAGAATACATTGAGACTCGGGAGAGAGCTGTGTGTCTGGGGTTTAGTTTCAGTGGGTCTACATGCGAATATCCAGTGGTCAGAATATTTGATTCTCAATTCTGAGGGCTGTATGTTTAATTCCCAACTATACCCGATGGGTGAAGTGTAAATCGGTATTTTCCCATATCTCCTGGGTTAGTGTACGTACAGACGTTGGTAGTGACTGAATGTCATGCGTATAAGTATGTAAGCACGCAGAAGATGAGAGACGTAGTTGAAGACCCAGTGTCATGCCATGCGAGTGTTTGATGAGTTGTGGAAACACGAAAACCTCTAACACGCATCGGGATGTTTGGAAAGGAATTGAAAGGGCACCGCTAACGCTAAGCCTTGTTCATTAGCTGTTGAACATGCTGTGATGAGTTCACGGATAGTACACGGAAATTTGATCATGTTTTCCATGTGTCTGTACCCGTATCTATGCAAAGTACTGGAAGACGGAGAAGAAGAAGAAACAACAACAACAACAACAACAACAACAATAACAACGAGAAAAGCAGTAGTAGTAGCAATAGCTATGAATTGCTTTTTACATCCAAAGACCGCAGTTCACTATTATTAGGGAAGGGCTGGGGGGGGGGGGGGGGGGGGGGGGATGTTGTTATTCAGCGATTCCTTTTGACTGCTTACGGCGGCGTTCAAGGTTGGATGCAAAGCTTCATCAAAACGGAATCAGCAGGACAGTAAAGGAGCGTGCGCGCGCGCGCGCGCGCGCGCGCGCGCGCGCGCGTGTGTGTGTGTGTGTGTGTGTGTGTGTGTGTGTGTGTGTGTGTGTGTGTGTGTGTGTGTGTGCTCTGTGTGTGTGTGTGTGTGTGTGTGTGTGTGTGTGTTACTCTGTGTGTGTGTGCGTGTGTCTGTGTGTCTGCATTTGTGTGTGCGCCTGTGTGCGCGAGGGGGAGGGGGGCGAAAAGTCTTCTCTTTTTCCATTTCAAACTCCTGAATTGACATTTATGTGTTAACGGTGTGTGTGTGTGTGTGTGTGTGTGTGTGTGTGTGTGTGTGTGTGTGTGTGTGTGTGCGTCTGTCTGTCTGTCTGTCTGTGTGCACATGCACCTGCGCTAGCACTGAAGGAACGAACCATCAATTACTCTTTGTCTCAGGGCAGGGACTTGGAGTACTACGTACGTTCTGACGCGGACCTGCTGTGACGTCAGCTTCAGGCGGTGATACGTCATGACCACGAATGACGCGGGCATGAATCTGACGGCTGGAGCGGTGATCGGCCTTGTGGTGGCTGGTCTTCTGGGCTTGATGTTCGTCGTGTCATGCGTGGCATCGGTGGTTAAGGCTGTGCGGTACGTATCTTCTTCTTCATCTTCGTCTTCGTCTTCTTCGTCGTCTTCTTCTTCTTCGTCCTCGTCATCGTCGTCGCCGTCGTCGTCTTCTTCTTTTTATTCTTCTTCTTCGTCGTCGTCATCGTCTTCGTCATCGGTGTCGTCGTCGTTGATGTCGTCGTTGTCTTCTTCTTCTTCTTCTTCTTCTTCTTCTTCTTCTTCTTCTTCTTCTTCTTCTTCTTCTTCTTCTTCTTCTTCTCCTCCTCCTCCTCCTCTTCCTCCTCCTCCTCGTCGTCGTCGTCGTCGTCGACGACGTCGTTCTTCTTCTTCTTCTTCTTCTTCGTCGTCGTCGTCGTCGTCGTTTACATCGTGTGTGTGTGTGTGTGTGTGTGTGTGTGTGTGTGTGTGTGTGTGTGTGTATACGTGTGTGTGTGTGCGCGCGCGCGCGCGTGTGTGTGTGTGTGTGCGTGTGTGTGTGTGTGTGTGTGTGTGTGTGTACATGTGTGTACATGTGTGTACGCGTGTACGTGTTTCGGGAAACGAATATTTAGAAGATGACACAGTAGCGACAACACCAACTACACACACACACACACACACACACACACACACACACACACACACACACACACACACACACATACACGCACACACACACACACCACACACACACAAACCACGCACGCACGCACACACGCACGCGTGCGCGCGCGCATACACACACACACACACACACACATATACACAAACGCACGCATGCGAGCACACACACACACGCATATGCACGCGCGCGCGTGCGCACACACACACACACACACACACACACACACACACACACACACACACAAAACGAGAGAGAGAGAGAGAGAGAGAGAGAGAGAGAGAGAGAGAGAGAGAGAGAGAGAGAGAGAGAGAGAGAGAGAGAGAAAATGTTATTAGCACTTTCGCTGCTCCAAAGTCTTCATCTCCTGACTAGCGTTGCTGAGGAGAACCAAAATCAATGCACGTGCAGCACGCTTGAGCTGTTGTCTACACGCTCGTGCGGTCAGCAAGCACCACGTTATGCTCACCATCAGCTGAATGGTCAGCGACCAGCTTGGTCGATGAAGACAGGCAGTGAACGGTCAGTGTCCTTTGTCCTCAGGGTCCTTGTCCTTCGCCTGAGGCAGGACCGAGTGTGTGCGCGCTGGAGAGTGAAAGACGTGACTCTGCCGACATGGGCCTATTCATTAGCTCAGCGGAGTGAGGATTGTGCGTTTAGTTTTGACTCACAGGCGTGTGTGACAACGAAGACAGTCTGTGTTATCATCGCCCTGTTTTCGTTGTCAGTGTGTGTGTGTGTGTGTGTGTGTGTGTGTGTTAAGGGGTCGACTTTCTTTTTAACTGAGAGGGTTTTCGTTGTTGGTGGTGGTGTTGTTGTTGTTGTTGTTGTTGTTGTTTGGAGGCAGGCTTTCAGTTTTTCAGTCTTGTTTGGTCTGTACAAACGTGTTGGTATACACGGATTGTCAACAAATATATCAACGTCAAACTATCAGAAAATGTGAGAAGGTAGTATAAAGAGCAAGGCTGGGGGACTGTGCATGTCAGTAAGCAGGGGGGGGGGGGGGGGGGGGTGATGGGGGACGGACGGTGTAAATGGGGGGAGGGAGGGGGGTTGTGAGGAAGGGACTAATGTGGGGGTGGGTGGGAAGGTGGGTGGCAGAAAGAAGAAGACAACCTAGCAGAGTTTCATGGAAATGTTCTTGTCCCTATAGACAGGTTTTTAACCTGGACAATACAGCAGTTGTCTGTCTTTGCTGCCTCTTGAGAGGATTTCTAGTTAGGTTCCTTCACCGCTAGTGCAGATGGCTAGCTGTTGACGGGAGGACGGTTACATCAGTAAGGATGATGGTGGTGGTGTTGTCGCTGTCCGCCAACTGGGTCCTCTCAGAGCTGATTCTCATGGCATTTCTTGTTGATGAATTATTCATCTGCATGGATTCAGAACTCAAATGCGCTCTCCGCACCGCAGTCCGTTCCCTGTGTAACTCCCGTGTTATGTGACCGAATCTTTGTGTTATACAAGCGACGTATATATACGTACTTTAAGACACCCTAATATGTTCTGTGCACCGTATGCTAATCTGATTGAACCTATGCCTGTAATCATATAATCTATTTGTGTCACAAACCATGTATAATTTCATCTGTGAATAATTGTGTGTACTTACCTGCACTCTTAATCATACCGCTTACCTGTGCCAATAGCCGTGTATACCTGCTTGTATTCGTAATCATATAACCCGCTTGTATCACTAACAGTGTACACCTACTTATGTTCGCAATCATACAACCTACTTCCGTCTAATCGTGTATACCTACCCTTGCTTATCATCATGTAACCTATTGTGTCACTAACGGTGTATAGTTATCGGTCTTTGTGATCATACAGCCTATTTGTATCACTATTCGTGTTTACCTACCTGTGTTCACAATCATGAAACCTATTTGTTTCACTAATTGTATATACCTGCCTGTGTTCGTTGTCATTTGACCCTCTTGTGTTACTAGCCGTGTATACCAATCTGTGTTCGTTATCATACAATTGACTTGTATCATACCTGGCTGTGTTTATCATACAGTTGACTTGTATCATACTTCTTTGTGTTTATCATACAATTGGCATGTATCATATCTATCTGTGGTCGTTATCATACAATTGACATGTATCATATCTATCTGTGTTCGTTATCATACAATTGACTTGTATCATATCTATCTGTGTTCGTTATCATACAGTTGACTTGTATCATATCTATCTGCGTTCGTTATCATACAGTTGACTTGTATAATACCTATATGTGTTCGTTATCGGAGAAATGACTTGTATCATAGCTTTCTGTGTTCGTTAGCATACAATTGACCTGTATTATGTCTATCTGTATTCGTTATCATAAAATTGACTTGTATAATATCTATATGTGTTCGTTAGCATACAAATGACTTGTATCACTGATCGTACATGCCTGTGTTCGTAATCATACAATCTGCTTGCATCACTAGCCGTGTATACATGTGTTCGTAATCATATAACCCACTTGTATTACCAACCGTGTACACTTGTCTGTGTTCATAATCATATAAAAACTAGTTGTGTCACTAATAGTGTATACCTGTGTTCATAATCGTATAACCTAGTTGTGTCACTAATCGTGTATACCTATCTGTGTTCATAATCATATAAAGAAGTTGTGTCACTAATATAGTGTGTACCTAGCTGCGTTCATAATCTTGGAATCGAGTTGTCATTAATCCTTTACACTTATCTGTATTCATAACCACATAAACTAGTTGAGTTGTTAACCGTGTATACTTACCTGTGTTCGTCACCATCTAACCAGACCTACCTGTGTCACATGTCGTGTCTCTCTGTGTCACCCATCTAACCAGGCCTACCTGTGTCACATGTCGTGTCTCTCTGTGTCACCCATCTAACCAGACCTAACTGTGTCACTCGCCATGTCTCTCTGTGTCTCCCATCTAACCAGACCTAACTGTGTCACTAACCGTGTCTCCCTGTGTCTCCCATCTAACCAGACCTAACTGTGTCACTCGCCGTGTCTCTCTGTGTTTCCCATCTAACCAGACCTACCTGTGTCACTAACCGTGTCTCTCTGTGTCACCCATCTAACCAGACCAACCTGAGTCACATGTTGTGTCTCTCTGTGTCACCCATCTAACCAAACCTACCTGTGTCACATGTCGTGTCTCTCTGTGTCACCCATCTAACCAGACCTACCTGTGTCACTCGCTGTGTCTCTCTGTGTCTCCCATCTAACCAGACCTACCTGTGTCACTAAACCGTGTCTCTCTGTGTCACCCATCTAACCAGACCAACCTGAGTCACATGTTGTGTCTCTCTGTGTCACCCATCTAACCAAACCTACCTGTGTCACATGTCGTGTCTCTCTGTGTCACCCATCTAACCAGACCTACCTGTGTCACATGTCGTGTCTCTCTGTGTCACCCATCTAACCAGACCTACCTGTGTCACATGTCGTGTCTCTCTGTGTCACCCATCTAACCAGACCTACCTGTGTCACATGTCGTGTCTCTCTGTGTCACCCATCTAACCAGACCTACCTGTGTCACATGTCGTGTCTCTCAGTGTCACCCATCTAACCAGACCTACCTGTGTCAACTGGCCCTGTCATTCTGTATGTCCCCCCAGAGACCGCAAGCAGATCAAGGCCCGGATCGCAGCCAAGAGAGCCCAGCAGCTCAACGGCCACGCGCCCGGAGCCTCCTCCCTGGAGGACGAGGGCCGGATGATGCGGGGCCGGCCCA
>JADBJO010000029.1:313610-336110 GCA_016801955.1 Conus betulinus | reverse complement strand
TATGGTGTACTGTACATGGTGTTGTTATGGTGTACTGTACATGGTGTTGTTATGGTGTGCTGTACATGGTGTTGTTATGGTGTGCTGTACATGGTGGTGTTATGGTGTGCTGTGCATGGTGTCGTTATCGTGTGCTGTACTTGGTGTTGTTACGGTGTGCTGTACATGGTATTGTTATGGTGTGCTGTACTTGGTGTTGTTACGGTGTGCTGTACAGTGTGTTGTTATGGTGTGCTGTACATGGTGTCGTTATAGTGTGCTGTACAGTGTGTGTTGTTATGGTGTGCTGTACATGGTGTCGTGATGGGTGTGCTGTACAGTGTGTTGTTATGGTGTGCTGTACATTGTGTTTTTATACTGTGCTATACATGGTGTCGTTATGGTGTGTGCTGTACATTGTGTTGTTATGGTGTACTGTACATGGTGTCGTTATGGTGATCTGTACAGTGTGTGGTGTTATGGTGTGCTGTACATGGTGTCGTTATGGTGTGCTGTACAGTGTGTTGTTATACTGTGCTGTACATGGTGTTGTTATGGCGTGCTGTACATGGTGTTGCTATGGTGTGCTGTACATGGTGTTGTTACGGTGTGCTGTACATGGTGTTGTTATGGTGTGCTGTACAGTGTGTTGTTATGGTGTGCTGTACATGGTGTTGTGGTGTGCTGTACATGGTGTTGTTATGGTGTGCTGTACAGTGTGTTGTTATGGTGTGATGTAGAGTGTGTTGTTATAGTGTGCTGTACAGTGTGTTGTTATGGTGTGTGCTGTACATGGTGTTGTTATGGTGTGCTGTACATGGTGTTGTTATGGTGTGCTATGTACATGGTGTTGTTATGGTGTGCTGTACATGATGTTGTTATGATGTGCTGTACAGTGTGTTGTTATGGTGTGCTGTACATGGTGTTGTGGTGTGCTGTACATTGTGTTGTTATGGTGTGCTGTACATGGTGTTGTCTTACTGTGCTGTACATGGTGTTCTTATTATGTGCTGTACATTGTGCTGTTATGGTGTGCTGTACATGATGTTGTTATGTGTACTGTACATGGTGTTGTTATGGTGGGCTGTACATTGTGTTGTTATGGTGTGCTGTACATGGTGTTTTTTACGGTGTGCCGTACATGGTGTTGTTATGGTGGCTGTACATGGTGGTGTTTGTTTGTGTGCTCTAAATATTGTTGTTATGGTGTGCTGTACATTGTGTTGTTATGATGTGCTGTACATGGTGTTGTTTATGGTGTGCTGTACATGATGTTGTTATGGTGTGCTGGACATGGTGTTGTTATGGTGTGCTGTACAGTGTGTTGTTATGGTGTGCTGTACAGTGTGTGTGTTTTATGGTGTGCTGTACAATGTGTTGTTATGGTGTGTGCTGGACATGGTGTTGTTATGGTGTACTGGACATGGTGTTGTTATGGGTGTGCTGTACATGGTGTTGTTATGGTGTGCTGTACAGTGTGTTGTTATGGTGTGCTGTACATGGTATTGTTATCGTGTGCTGTATATGGTGTTGTGGTGTGTTGTACATGGTGTTGTTATGGTGTGTGCTGTGTGCATGGTGTTATGGTGTGCTGTACATGGTGTTGCTATGGCGTGCTGTACATGGTGTTGTTATGGTGTGCTGTACATGGTGTTGTTATGGTGTGCTGTACATGGTGTTGTTATGGTGTGCTGCTGTACATGGTGTTGTTATGGTGTGCTGTACAGTGTGTTGTTATGGTGGGCTGTACATGGTGTTGTTATGGTGTGATGTACATGGTGTTATGGTGGGCTGTACATGGTGTGTTGTTATGGTGTGATGTACATGGTGTTATGGTGTGCTGTACATGGTGTTGTTATGGTGTGCTGTACATTGTGTTGTTATGGTGTGCTGTATTTGGTGTTGTTAAGGTGTGCTGTACATGGTGTTGTTATGGTGTGCTGTACATGGTGTCATGGTGTGCTGTACATGGTGTTATTATACAGTGCTTTTACATTGTGTTCTTATGGTGTGCTGTACATGGAGTTGTTTTGGTGTGCTGTACATGGTGTTGTTATACAGTGCTGTACATGTTGTTGTTATACAGTGCTGTACATTGTGTTCTTATGGTGTGTTTGCACATAGTGTTCTTACGGTGTGGTGTACATGGTGTTATGGTGTTCTGTACATTGTGTTGTTATGGTGTGCTGTATATTGTGTTGCTATGGTGTGCTGTACATTGTGTTGTTATGGTGTGCTGTACATTGTGTTGCTATGGTGTGCTGTACATGGTGTTGTGATATTGTGGTGTACATGGTGTTGTTATGGTGTGCTGTATATGGTGTTGTTATGTTATGGTGCTGTACATGGTGTTGTTCTGGTGTGCTGTACATGGCGTTGGTATAATGTGGTGTACATTGTGTTGTTGTGGTGTGCTGTTCAGTATGTTGTTTTGGTGTGCTGCGCACGTTCTTAAGGTATGCTGTACATGGTGTTGTTTGGTGTGTGCTGTACATGGTGTTGTTATGGTGTGCTGTACATAGTGCTGTTATGGTGTGCTGTACATGGCGTCGTTATGGTGTGCTGTACATGGTGTTGTTATGGTGTGCTCTACATATTGTTGTTATGGTGTCCACTACATGGTGTTGTTATAGTGTGCTGTACATGGTGTGTTGCTATGGTGTCCTGTTCATGGTGTTGTTATGGTCTGTTGTACATGGTGTTGTTATAATGTGGTGTACATGGTGTTGTGTTATGTTGTGGTGTACATGGCGTTGTCATAATGTGGTGTACATTGTGTTGTTACGGTGTGTTGTACATAGTATTGTTATGGTGTGCTGTACATGGTGTTGTTATGGTGTTCAGTACATAGTACTGTTATGGTGTACTGTACATGGTGTTGTTATACTGTGCTGTACATGGTGTTGTTATGGTGTGCTGTACATGGTGTTGTTATACTGTGCTGTACATGGTGTTGTTATGGTGTGCTGTACATGGTGTTGTTATACTGTGCTGTACATGGCGTAGTTATGGGGTGCTGTACATGGCGTAATTATGGTGTGTTGTCCATGTTGTTATGGTGTGCTCAACGTGGTGTTATGGTGTGCTGTACATTGTGTTTTTTATACTGTGTGCTGTACATGGTGGTGTTATGGTGTGCTGTACATGATGGTGTTATGGTGTGCCGTACATGGTGGTGTTATGGTGTGCCGTACATGGTGGTGTGTTATGGTGTGCTGTACATTGTGTTTTTATACTGTGCTGTACATAATGTTGTTATGGTGTGCTGTACATGGTGGTGTTATGGTGTACCGTACATGATGGTGTTATGGTGTGCTGTACATGATGGTGTTATGGTGTGCTGTACATAATGGTGTTACGGTGTGTAGTACATGATGTTGTTATGGTGTGCTGTACATGGTGGTGTTATGGTGTGCCGTACATGGTGGTGTTATGGTGTGCTGTACATGGTGGTGTTATGGTGTGCTGTACATGGTGGTGCTATGGTGTGCTGTACATGATGTTGTTATGGTGTGCTGTACACAGTTTGTTGTAATGTCCTGTACATGATGTTGTTACGGTGTACTGTACATGGCGTTGTTATAATGTGCTATACATGGTGCTGCTATGGTGTGCTGTACATCGTGTTGTTGTACTGTGCTGTACATGGCGTTGTCATACTGTGCTGTACATGGTGTGTTGTTATGGTGTGTACTGTACATGACGGTTTTATACTCTGCTGTGCATGGTGTTGTTATACTGTGCTGTACATGGTGTTGTTATGGTGTGCGGTACATGGTGGTGTTAAGGTGTACTGTACATGGTATTGTAATGGTGTGCTGTACATGGTGTTGTTACGGTGTGCTGTACATGATGGCGTTATACTGTGCTGTATGTTGTATTGTTATGGTGTGCTGTACATGGTGTTGTGTTACTGTGCTGTACATTGTGTATGGTATGCAGTACATGGTGTTGTTTGGTGTGCAATACATGTTGTTATACTGTGCTGTGCATGGTGTTGTTATGGTGTGCTGTACAGTGTGTTGTTATGGTGTGCTGTACGTGGTGTTATATTATGGTGTGCTGTGCATGTTGTTTTGGTGTATTGTACATGGCGTTCATATGGCGTGCTGTACATGGGGTGTTTATAGTCTGCTGTACATGGTGTTGTTATATGTTTGCTGTACATGGGGTTGTTATAGTGTGCTGTACATGGTGTTGTTATGGTTTGCTGTACATGGGGGTTGTTATAGTCTGCTGTACATGGTGTTGTTATGGTGTGCTGTACATGGGTGTGGTTATACTCTGCTGTACCTGGTGTTGTTATGGTGTGCTGCACGAGGTGTTGTTATGGTGTGCTGTACATGGTATTATTATACTCTGCTGTACATTGCGTTGTTATAATCTGCTGTACAAGGTGTTGTTATACTCTGCTGTACATTGTGTTGTTATACTCTGCTGTACATGTTGTTGTTATACTCTGCTGTACACGGATTGTTCTGGTGTGCTGCACAAGGTGTTGTATGGGTGCTGTACATGGTGTTGTTATACTGTGCTACATAGTGTTGTTATGGTGTCCTGTACATGGTGTTGTTGGGGTGTGTTTGCTGTACACGGTTTTAGTATAATATGCTGTACATCGTGTTGTTATACTGTGCGCATGCGGTATATGGTGTACTTATACTAAACTGTCTATTGTGTTTCATACAGTGCTGTAGATGGTGTTGTTATGGTGTCCTGTACTTGGCGGTGTTATGGTGTGCTGTACATGGCGTTGTTATGGTGTGCAGTACATTGTGTTGTTATGGTGTACTGTATATTCTGTTGTTATGGTGTACTGTATATTCTGTTGTTATGGTGTGCTGTACATTCTGTTGTTATGGTGTGCTGTACATGGTGTTGTTATGGTGTGGTGTACATTCTGTTGTTATGGTGTATTGTACATGGTGTTGTTATAATGTGGTGTACATTCTGTTGTTATGGTGTGCTGCTGTACGTTGTGTTGTTATGGTGTGCTGTACATTCTGTTGTTATGGTGTGCTGTACATGGCGTTGTTATACTGTGGTGTTCAATTGTGTTGTTATGGTGTGCTGTACATGGTGCTGTTATGACGTGCTGCACATGGTGCTGTTATACTGTGCTGTACATGGTCTTGTTATGGTGTGCTGTGCATGACGTTGTTCATTATGCTGTACATGGTGTTGTTATGGGTGTGCTGTACATGGTGTTGTTATGGTGTGCTGTACATGGTGTTGTTATGGTGTGCTGTACATGGTGTTGTTATGGCGTGCTGTACATGGTGTTGTTATGGTGTGCTGTACATGGTGTTGCTATGGTGTGCTGTACATGGTGTTGTTATGGTGTGCTGTACATGGTGTTGTTTTGGTGTGCTGTACATGGTGTTGTTATGGCGGGCTGTACATGGTGTTGCTATGGTGTGCTGTACATAGTGTTGTTATGGCGTGCTGTACATGGTGTTGTTATGGTGTGCTGTACATTGTGTTGTTATGGTGTGCTGTACATGGTGTTGTTATGGTGTGCTGTACATGGTGCTGTTATGGAGTGCTATATACATCATACTGTTATACTGTGCTGCACATCGGGTTGTTGCGATGTGCACTACATGGTCTCGTTATGGTGTGCTGTGTATAATGTTGTTATGTTATGCTGTACAGTCTGTGTTGTTATAGTGTGTTCCACATGTTTTTGTTATGGTGTGCTGTACTTTATGTTCTTATGGTGTGCGGTACATGGTATTGTTTGGTGAACTGTGAGGTGTGTATGTGTGTTGTGCTGTACATGGTGTTGTTATGATGTTGCATATATGGGTGGTGTTATGGTGTACTGCGCAGTGTGTTGTTATGGTGTGTTGTACATGGTGTTGTTCTGGTGTGATCTACATGTTATAGTTATGATGTTGTACTGTATGTTGTTATGGTGTTTACATGCAGTATTTTGATGTGTTCTTTGGTCTGTGATATTTCGTTCAGTTTCTGATGTATGCTTCGATGCTTTATTTCTCCCCATACTGCGTTGCATTGTGTTCTGCTGTGGGTTGTTGCTCTGAATATGCTTTTTTTGCTGCTGTGCTGTGGTGTTCTGTTTGTGTTATATGCTGTTGCGGTGTGTAGTTCTGCTCGTGTTCTGCTGCTGTGCTGTGTGCTATGTTTGTGTTGCGCTCTTCTGTAACATTTTTGTTCTGTTCTTTATGACGAAGAGTTGTGTTCTGTTAGTGTTTTGTGTGTTTATGAGTTGTGTTGTTCTGTTAGTACTGTATGATGATGTGTTACGTTGTTACTGTTATATTGTACTGTGGCGTGTTCTTCTGTTTGTCCTGCATAATTCGACGCTGTGTAGTGCTGTGTGTTTTGTCCTACTGTGATGATTTACTCTGATTGTGCTGTATGTTGTTGCGCTGTATTGTGTTGTAATGTTGTGCTGTGTGGTGCCGTATGCTACTGTACTATATTGTTCTGTTTACATTTATGTTGTTCTGCTGTGTTGTTGTTCTGTTTATAATGTATGATGCTGTGCTATGTTGTTCTGTGTTTGCTCTCTTTGTAGTGTATGTCACTTGGTTGCGTTGTTCTTTGGTAACGTATGCTGCTGTACAGTGTTGCTCTATTTATGGATTATACTGCTGTGTTTATCGTTTTATTTAGTTGTTCTGATCGATTCATACTGTGTGCTGTTGAACTTTCTTTTTTTTTTTATTAGAAATGTACGTCGCAGTGCTGTATCATTCTTTTATTTTTCACAGCTAACGCTGTTAAGCTGTGTTTACTGAATACAATGTATGCTGCTCTGCTGTATTGTTCCGTTTGTAATGTATGTTCCTGCGCCCTATTATTTTGTTTGCGATATTTGTCGTTCTGCTGTTCTGACGTGTGCGTTTGTGCTGTCTTGTGGAGCATGCTGTCGTGATATAGTAGTATTCTGTTCGTGCTGTAATGTGTTGTTTTGATTATGTTAAATGCCCTTTGGCTCTGTAAGTCTGTTTGTATCGTATGTCGCTGTCATGTGTTGGCTTGTTTGTGGAGAACGATGCATTGTTCGTGCTGTATCATCTGTGAGATATGTCGTTCTGTCTGAGTTGTATGCTCATATGTTGTTTTGTTTGTGCTGTGTACTACCGTGTTGTCTTCTATTTTTATAGTGCGTTATTGTGATGCTTTGATCTGTTCGCCCTGTGTTGTGTTGTATTCTTCTGTGTTGTGCTCTGATGCGTTGTTCTGTTCGTGATGTATGCTGTTAAGTGTTCATTTGCACTGCATCCTGTTGTGTTGTCATGTGATGTACTATGCTATGTTCTGTTGTAATTGATGTGTGTTAAACTGCTGTTAATTGTTGAATTGTGTCCTGCTGTGATGTGTTGTGCTGTGTCCTGCTGTTATGTGTTGCGCGGTGTCCTGCTGTGATGTGTTGTTTCAATATCCTGCTGTTCTGTGTTGTTCAATGTCCTGCTGTTCTGTGTTGCAGTATCCTGCTATGGTGTGTTGTGCTGTGTCCTGCTGTGATATATTGTTCAATGTCCTGCTGTGATGTGTTGTGCTGTGTCCTGTTGTGGTGTGTAGTTTAATGTCCTGCTGTGGTGTGTTGTGCTGTGTCCTGCTGTGATGTGTGTTGTGCTGTGTCCTGCTGTGATATGTTGTGTTGTGTCCTGCTGTGATGTGCTGTTCAATGTCCTACTGTGATGTGTTGTGCTGTGTCTTACTGTGATGTGTCGTGCTGTGTCTTGCTGTGGTGTGTTGTGCTGTCCTGTTGTGATGTGTTGTGCCGTGTCTTGCTGTGATGTGTTGTGCTGTCTTGCTGTGATGTGTTGCGCTTTATCCTGCTGTGATGTGTTGTGCTGTGTCTCACTATGATGTGTTGTGCCGTGTCCTGCTGTGTGATGTGTTGTGTTCTATCTTGCTGTAATGTGTTCTGCTGTGTCTTCCTGTTGTGTGTTGTGCTGTGTCCAGATGTGATGTGTGCTGTGTCCTGCTGTGATTCGTTGTGCTGTGTCTCAATATCATGTGGTGTGCTGTCTGCTAAGGTGATATGTTGTGCCCTATCCTGCTGTGATGTGTTCTGCCGTGTCTTTCTATGACGTGTTGTGCTCTATCCTGATGCGATGTGTTGAGCTGTCCTGCTGTAATATGTTATGATATATTCCTCTTTGCTGTGTTGTGCCGTGTTCCGCTGTGCTCCGTTGCTGCTGCATTGTGTCGTGCCGTGTCCTGCTGTGTTGTGTTGTGTTGTGTTGTGACGTATTGTGTTCTGTCTTTTTGTAATGTCCTATGCTCTGTCCTCCTGTGATGTGTGTTGTACTGTCCCACACTGTAGTTTATAATGTTGTGTCCTGCTATAATGTGTAATGCTGTGTCCTACTGTAATGTGTAATGCTGTGTCCTGCTGTACTGTATAATGCTGTAACCTGCTCTAACGTATATAAGTTGTGTCCTGCTATAATGTGTAATGCTGTGTCCTGCTGTAATGTATAACGTTGTGTCCTGCTGTAATGTATAATGTTGTATCCTGTTGTGATGTATGTTGTGTCCTGCTGTGATGTATAATGCTGTGTCTCGCTGTAATGTATAATGCTGTGTCCTGCTGTGATGTATAATGCTGTGATCTGCTGTGATGTATAATGCTGTGTCCTGCTGTGATGTATAATGCTGTGTCCTGCTGTCATGTATAATGCTGTGTTCTGCTGTCATGTATAATGTTGTGTTCTGCTGTGATGTATAATGCTGTGTCCTGCTGTCATGTATAATGATGTGTCCTGCTGTCATGTATAATGATGTGTCTCGCTATAATGTACAATGCTGTGTCCTGCTGTCATGTATAATGCTGTGTCCCGCTGTCATGTATAATGCTGTGTCCTGCTGTGATGTATATGCTGTGTCCTGTTGTGATGTATAATGCTGTGTCCTGCTGTCATGTATAATGCTGTGTCTCGCTGTAATGTATAATGCTGTGTCCTGCTGTCATGTATAATGCTGTGTTCTGCTGTCATGTATAATGCTGTGTCCTGCTGTGATGTATAATGCTGTGTTCTGCTGTGATGTATAATGCTGTGTTCTGCTGTCATGTATAATGCTGTGTCTCGCTGTAATGTATAATGCTGTGTCCTGCTGTCATGTATAATGCTGTGTTCTGCTGTGATGTATAATGCTGTGTCCTGCTGTGATGTTTAATGCTGTGTCCTGCTGTCATGTATAATGCTGTGTCCTGCTGTCATGTATAATGCTGTGTCTCGCTGTAATGTATAATGCTGTGTCCTGCTGTGATGTATAATGCTGTGTCCTGCTGTCATGTATAATGCTGTGTTTCTGCTGTGATGTATAATGCTGGGTCCTGCTGTCATGTATAATGCTGTGTCCTGCTGTCATGTATAATGCTGTGTTCTGCTGTCATGTGTATAATGCTGTGTTCTGCTGTGATGTATAATGCTGTGTCTCGCTGTAATGTATAATGCTGTGTCCTGCTGTCATGTATAATGCTGTGTTCTGCTCTGATGTATAATGCTGTGTCCTGCTGTCATGAATAATGCTGTGTCCTGCTGTGATGTATACTGCTGTGTCCTGCTGTGATGTATAATGCTGTGTCCTGCTGTCATGTATATAATGCTGTGTTCTGCTGTCATGTATAATGCTGTGTCCTGCTGTAATATGTTGTGCTGTACATAACAGGACTAAACACCACACACCGTACAGTAAATAGAAAAAAAATCACGACACCACGCAACAAGGTTCAGTGCGACATACATGACACAAAACCGCAAAACAAATGCACCAAAGACACACAAATCTCTCAAAACAATTGTCAAGGACAAGACACCATCAAACAATACACAGCGTAACACCGAGAACAGGGACACCATCAAACAATGCACAGCGTAACACCAAGGGCAAGACACCATCAAACAATACACAGCGTAACACCAAGGACAAGACACCATCAAACAATGCGCAGCGTAACACCAAGGACAAGACACCATCAAACAATGCACAGCGCGTAACACCAAGGACAAGACACCATCAAACAATGCGCAGCGTAACACCAAGGACAAGACACCATCAAACAATGCACAGCGTAACACCAAGGACAAGACACCATCAAACAATGCACAGCGTAACACCAAGGACAAGACACCATCAAACAATGCACAGTGTATCACCAAAGTCACAACACTATGAAACTACGCACAGCACAACACTGAAAACGCACACACCACAAAAGACCGAACATAGAGTGCAACACGAAAGACCCAACACCTCAAAACAACGCTCAGCACAACACCAGACACAGCGCACAACACTAGACAAGATCACACCAAACACACCGCATCGAAGAACACACAACACCACGAAACAATCTTCAGTTCAGCACCAAAATACTACACACAAAACTAGATAACATCACACTAACAAAACACACCGCCCCGCACCGTACCACATATCAACTTCCACATCATAAGCAACGAAACACATCCACGTATAGCACAACCACATCACACAACCTGCAGCTAAATTAGCCGAATAACAAACAACATAGCACACCACATAACGCATACACAAGACAGCAAAGAGACCCTTCAAGTCTTCTCTCGTAGCAAACACACACACACACACACACACACACACACACACACACACACACACACACACACACATGCAACCGCTTCTACAGCAACGAAGCAAGACGCAACACCACCGCTGGAAGATTTGTCTTTGGAATGGTGCGAAAATCCACGAAGAAGATTTTGTTTGACCACATTGCATAGATAAACGTCGTTCCAGTCAAAAGTATTGGTGAATTACATCACGGACATTTCTTGCTCCTCTTTTCATGGAGGAATTAGAAGGGTACATGGTAGACCGCAGATGTTGGCCAAGATCGAGTTCATCCTGAAGCCGCTGTCTTGAGTCAGTTCAGGAGTGTTAACATTGTTTTTCTGTTTGGGGAGGTAACTGCTACGGACTGAAAGAGTTACTCTACATGGTTTGTTGTTGCTGTTGTTGTTAGGTTTTTTTTGTTTGGGTTTTTTTTTTTTTTTTTTGTAATAGAACATAAAGACAACAGAAAATTCAAAATTAATTTCATTATAAAGTTTCAATAATAAATTGAAATATGTTACTTTATAACTTGGAATTGTTTTTCTCGACAGTAACATATAATGATCAGTTTCATGTGAAAATCTGTGATAATCTGACTGAACAGATTCTGGTGCCTCGTTTGAACCGAGGCCAGACTACTTATATGTAGCAAAATTTCATTGGGTTCTTCCCTGATGAATTTTCATCTTCACAACGAGTTTAACTAGACTCGGTCCAGTAATCAGATTATTTATTTCTTATAATCAAGTTTCTATTCATGTGAAATGGATGATTCTGCTGAATCTGTACTCTGATCGTTTTTTGGGTTTTTTTTCCATAATCAAGTTTGTGATTATGTCAGACAGATTCTGTCTCTGCCTTTTGATTAAACTCTGCGTCAAATTTTATTAACTCGTCCTTAGATCAGTTTCCAAAAACTTTGATGAAAATAGGTTCAGCATTTGTGCATAATCTCGTTGTTAGACAAACAAACAAGCAGACGGACGAAGGGTGTCAACATAACCTCTTGGGCATGGATGATGTTTCTGTCCATGCTTCTTTTGAAGATTTTCTCCTGTTCCTAAAAAAAAAAAAAAAAGAAAAAAAATTGCGAAACATCAACATCGACTCAAAGGATTCATCAAAACTATCACAATGCGCGAAAACGTGGGCCACTTCATAAACAAAAATCCTCGGCCCAAAATGAGGTGAATGTTATGGCACAAATTGTCACCCAGGCACAAAAGGTCACAGGCGACAGTTTGTGCTGGACGTTACAACAAAGACTGACGCTTCTGGCTCATACTATCTATCGCCCGCGGAACTGTATGTGCCGGTGTACCTTTTCTTTTTACACCAAGTAAAGGCGTTCCGGGATATTTTCTTTTAATTGAGTTTGTTACTGAATTGTTCCCTAGTTTGTCCTGACTAAGGCCACCCTGTGTCTGTTAGTTTACGGTCCCTTTATGCCAACGCTTCATTAACCCTCGCCACAACAGGCACATGCAACTGATCAATTTTGATTAAACTCGGTGTTAGTGTGACGGGCCAGTGGTGATTTGATCCCATGACCATTAATCGCCAGCCGAGGAGGCATCTGAGGCACCACTGCATGATTGTTCACCATGTGTAGGCTTCTTTCATCGATCTCTGACCAGTCACAACGAAGCTCATCGCAAGAGTCAGAGACTCGGGGTCGCTGAGGCACCATTGATGAAATCTTGTTTTCTTAGAGCTTCATAGCAGAAAGGATGTCGTTCGGCTGACTCATTTACTCACCCTTTGGAAATTATCTTCAACTCATTGTTTGAAAACGGTGGACACAAATGAAGGAACGAATCAAAGAGAAAAAATCTGATCAAGAGACAAATAGATATTGCTGTTGTTCTTCGACAGGGACAAGAGAAATCCATCTAAAACGTACGAGGGCCTAACAGACGCCTTTATCTACGGTCTTATTGAGGGAGATCAGCAGCTTTCTTCAGCACTCCCGGAACCACCGGATTTAAACATCTTTATGACGTCATCCGTGTGCTGTACATGACAGACACGTTTACCATGGGGTCCAGGGAGCCGCTTGGCTCAGTGGGAATTGTGGTGGGGGTGGGGGGTGGTGGGGGGGGGGGAGCTGATTGATAGATGTAAAAATAGTTTGGCTTCGAGTGAATCTGCCTTCCAGAGGGATAATCCTAATAGAGCCATCGTCTCGGCCCCTCTTTGGAGGGGCCTGGGTTCTAGACAGATATTGCCCAGCAACCCATCATCACTCTAGTGCCTAGTCGCTGGGAAGATCTTTTTTTAGTTAGATAAGTCTTGAAAACATGATGGCCATTTTTTAATCGGCGCGAGTCTAGTCATCAGTCGTCATTCTCTTTCAGGCCGAGAATATTTCGGCTCCAAATCTTGAAAGCCGTCCCCTCGCGTCATCTCTCTCTCTCTCTCTCTCTCTCTCTCTCTCTCTCTCTCTCTCTCTCTCTCTCTCTCTCTCTCTCTCTCTCTCTCTCTCTCTCTCTTACCTGTCTTGCACACTCACATGTACGCGCACGTGCACGCGCATACTCTCTCTCTCTCTCTCTCTCTCTCTCTCTCTCTCTCTCTCTCTCTCTATTGGAGTATATGTGTATATGTTCTTTTGCAAGTCTCTACGCGCGCATTTGTGTTTGTATTCAAAAAGGGCAGACATTATTACCCTTCCAGATGGCGAGAGGCTATAGTCTTATAGACAAACTGATGTGCTTGCCACTCATGGATGAGTGTCACAACACAGGTTTTTAACTCACCTAACCAAGATACATCTGACACTGATTCTTACACTGATGGTAGCTGTGGGCAGATGCAGGTACTTCATTCTAATTTATCGGGTTCATTCGTCCGTTTGCGAATCCCAGACCACTGATGCTCGAGGCAGTAGCCTGTACCATCGGTCATTACGCATGCAAAGCACACATGCAAGCGCTCTTAAATACATATGCAAGTAAACACACACACACACATACACACACGCACGCACGCACGCACGCACGCACACATGCACACACGCACGCACACACACACACACACACACACACACACGCGCGCGCGCGCGCGCGCGCGCCCTCGCGCACCCTCCAGCTCGCACACGCGCGCTTACTCTTGCGCCCGTGCGAAGACATGCATAAGCATATAATCAAACGTTACTGCACTCACTCGGTGGTGACCCGTAAGCCCTAGATGTGGTATCAAACTCCCAACATATCCCTGACACCTGCATCACGTTTCTTCAAACTCTGTCCGGGTTGTTGCAAAGACATTCATGGGAGAAAAGGAGAGAGGGACCAATACATGGACCGATCTAGAAACGTACTCCCTTCTGCGGCGGTCACTCCGAGGAAATCAAGCTGATCAGATAATCCCCTCGTTACAAAAGTGTACTTTGTACAAAAGTGTGAGTGGGCGAACATTGGGACCTTAATCTGCTACACTGAATCACAGTATCGATGAAACATTCAGATGAAGTGTGGCAACCTACAGTCTGATTACTAGCATCATGTGAGAAATCGAACTCCAGTTACCAGAACCGAAGCACGGCGCTCTACCAACTAACCCAGGCCCTCTTCCCCTGTGACTGACTTGCTTCTATTACAGTATAAAAAGTGACTTCAAACAAAACGTGATAGCGGTAGGTCAGTAACACACGCAAACTACAGTGCATAGCGACAATTGAAAGGTCTCTGTATTTTGTTGAACAATTTAGTAGTGGGGGAAAACAAGTGCAGGCTAACTATTCCACCGTCATTACATCAATGAGTTGGCAAAGATTTAAAGAAGAAATAAATGGGTGAAGGGGTGGGGTGGAGGAACGGGGGACGAAAGAAGATGAGGTCTCTGTATCATGTCATCCTCAGAATTATTTGCATGGAAATTAGTTCAGCTACTTTTCAGATATTTACACTGGACAGACACGTGGACAGGTGGAAGGACGGTCGCGGTGATTACTACACAAAATATGTGACGGCGACAGTATGTGTCGGAGCAGAAAATGTGTGCCTTCAGGTGAAACACAAATTGTGGCCAGGAACCTTCTGTGCCTGCAGTTAATTTGTGCAGTCTCGTCCGGCACACATCGTCTGCGGTGACAATTTGTGCCGGGTGACAATTTGTGCCGCAACAGGAACAGGTGCACGTGACTTTGCACGAAGCATTTCCGACGCTTGACTTATACCAGTACTAAATCATCCCAAACTTGG
The DNA here is from genome assembly GCA_016801955.1 of Conus betulinus. NCBI lineage: Eukaryota > Metazoa > Mollusca > Gastropoda > Neogastropoda > Conidae > Conus > Conus betulinus. The sequence continues at coordinate 321,345 of JADBJO010000029.1, read as the reverse complement.
CGAAACTCTAAACCGGCATACTCTGCTTCGGAGTTCATTTCAACACATCCAGCCCTAACCCCCCCCCCTCCCCCCCCCCCCCCCCCACACCTTCTGCCCCTTCTTTCACCCCCACCCCCATCCTCTCCATCCGACCATCGGGTGCCATTTGTGCTGTTGTGATGATCCAGAATCCGTAAAATACCCAGAGTCTCCCACCCAGTGTCTCCCCATAGTGAGTGAGTCACAACGACGACGAAGTTCGCGCTCACCCAGCATAGGAGCCACAGTAAAAGATCTAGTAACCATACTTAGGCAAAAAATAAAAGAAAAAGTAATCTCGACATCCACGCTTGTCGAGATCATGAGTGCTGTGTTCAAACTACCCTCAAAGAAACAGTGCAGATCATGAGTGCTGTGTTCAAACCACCCTCAAAGAAACAGTGCAGATCATGAGTGCTGTGTTCAAACCACCCTCAAAGAAACAGTGCAGATCATGAGTGCTCTGTTCAAACCACCCTCAAAGAAACAGTGCAGATCATGAGTGCTGTGTTCAAACCACCCTCAAAGAAACAGTGCAGAGATGATCATGAGTGCTGTGTTCAAACCACCCTCAAAGAAACAGTGCAGATCATGAGTGCTCTGTTCAAACCATCCTCAAAGAAACAGTGCAGATCATGAGTGCTCTGTTCAAACCATCCTCAAAAAAAGAAACAGTGCAGAGAAAGAAGACAGGTCAGACACAGAAAGAGAGGTGGACAGACAGACAGACAGACGACATGGCGGTGCGGAGTGGAAAGAGATGTCGCGACTCACGTACTCGCTCACAATCGTCTGTGATGAAGACAGCTGGTGGAGAAGAGTTCATCGTTGCAGTGTCACTATGACCCTGATGAACTCCTGTACCAGCGATGACGATCTACGTGATCTTGACGATTTGTGAGGAAACCGACCGTCAGCTCTCTCCACCCCCCCCCCCCCCCCCCCCCCCCCCCCCCCCCCCCCACCCACCCCACCCCCCCCCCCCCCACTCCTCCCACGTCTGGTGTAAACATCTCTTTGGACTTTTTTTCTCTTCCCTCCCTTCGCCCCCCCTCCTCCCCCCTACACCCCCCCCCCCCCCCCCCCCTTCCTCTCCATCACTATTTCCAAACTCGACGTCCGGAGATGGTAACATAAGATGAGATCATGAATATAGGTCTCCGTCTCCTGCGTGAATCAAACGGAGATTAAAGAGAGGAGGCCCCCGTGGTCACACGGTTAGAGCGTGTGACTGCGGAGCTGGTGGTCGTGAGTTCGAACCACTGGTAAGGTCGAATAGTGCCGTGTTCAAACCCTCTCTGTCCGCCCACCCCGTGAATGGGGACTTGATTCAGTTCAGGGACTGTGAAAGGCGGCAGAAGGAGATTGGTGATCTCCGCTTCCATCGTGCTGTAGTCCACACATTATGAATCTCTGACAGTTCACTGTCTTTACAAAACAGCTGTTAGTCTAATGAGACTTCAACCTTTTCAAACCTTTGAAAAGAACCGACGGCATGTCGCCTATGGCAAAAATGTGACTACTTCATATACACAAAACATTTGAAAAGACCACAGAGAGAGAGAGTGAGAGAGAGAGAGAGAGAGAGAGAGAGAGAGAGAGAGAGAGAGAGAGGGAGGGAGAGAGAGAGAGGAGAGAGAGAGAGAGAGAGAGGGAGGGAGGGAGGGAGAGAGAGGGAGAGACAGGCAGACAGACAGAGAGACAGACAGACGGACGGAGAGACGTACAGACAGACAGACAGACAGAGATCACAGGCTTCTTCAGCGAAGCCTTCTCTCATGACATACAGAGAGTGACATTAACGTCAGGCAAATTACGAACAAATACATAGAACAGAACGCACGTGAAGGCTTGTTCAACACTCAATTCAAACTTGGTGACGCTTCAACAAATGTCTCTTCTTCAGACACACAAAGAATGCACACAACAATACTCCCTAAATTGCATTCTTCAAGAGAATGACTTATCCAGTCAGTGTAATAACGCTGACACCGATTTGGGGAGTATTGCTTCGTGCTTTTATGTCTATCGCTGATAACGTGTGAAGAAGACACATTTGTCGAAAATTCACCCATCTGTTGTGTATTATGAGTTGAATAAGTGTTAATGTGCATTCTTGTACGTGCGTGCGTGCGTGCGTGCGTGCATGCGTGTGTGTGTGTGTGGGGGGGGGGGGGGGGGGCATTTTTTCCCCTGTAACATTTAGGCCTGTTACCGTTTTCAGTCCTAGACACTCCGATAGTTACAATCATAGACATGCGCCTCTTTTCGTAGGGTCATGTCTTTCTGGGGACTACGATTTGCTTGCCACAGAGAACATTGCATGAGGGGAGGAGGGGGGGGGGGGGGGTGGTCAGTTATGCAGACATGCTTACGATAAAGAAAGGCGCCCGTTTTGGCCTAGTGGCTCATTAAAGCACTGAGTTCGCAGTTCGATATTGCGACTTTGATTCGCGCTAGGCCTGATCACTAGACAAGAAAGCCCTTCTCACTGCCCATGATAACCTGTTGTCGAGTTGGGGGGTGTGCGTGTAGTGTCGCGGAGGGCCATCGCACTCTCCTAACTCTCCTATGTCTCTTTTGGTGGCTCTGAGAGTGAAGCCTGAGTGTAGATATGTGAGGGAGTCGAAAAGATTATTTGACGGCAAGATAGACCCCGGGTGGGAGCAAGCAGGGGGGGGGGCGGGGGTGGGTATAGGTAGGACGGAGGTGAGGCTCAAGTGTTAAATACTTAAGAGTCCTAAGACTCCGATACTTAAGTGTTAAATACTTAAGAGTCATTGGACTCCGATACTCAAGTGTTAAATACTAAAGAGTCCTAAGACTCCGATACTCGAGAGTTAAATACTAAAGAGTCCTAAGACTCCGATACTCAAGAGTTTAATACTAAAGAGTCCTAAGACTCCGATACTCAAGTGTTAAATACTAAAGAGTCCGAAGACTCCGATACTCAAGTGTTAAATACTAAAGAGTCCTAAGACTCCGATACTCAAGAGTTAAATACTAAAGAGTCCTAAGACTCCGATACTCAAGAGTTAAATACTAATGAGTCCTAAGACTCCGATACTCAAGTGTTAAATACTTAGGAGTCCGAAGACTCCTATACTCAAGTGTTAAATACTTAGGAGTCCGAAGACTCCGATACTCAAAGTGTTTAATACTTAGGAGTCCGAAGACTCCGATACTCAAGTGTTAATACTTAAGAAGCGAACCCCGGGGCCACAGGAATTTTTTTAAATCGTCTGTTTGCTTGACTGTGGGAATGGTAACTTAATGCAAAGAGAAGTACAATGCCGCTAGTTACATAATGTCACTCGCATAATTCCTCTCAACAAACAAAATTTTCAACTGGCATAACAGTCCGCAAGCAAAATCTTCAACTCGCACAACAATCAACAAACAAAATGTTCAACTCGCATAACAGTCCACAAGCAAAATCTTCAACTCGCATAACAGTCAACCAGCACAATCTTCACCTCGCATAACAGTCCGCAAGCAAAATCTTCAACTCGCATAAATCCATAATCAAAATCTTCAACTCGCATAACAGTCCGCAAGCAAAATCTTCAACTCGCATAAATCAACTCGCATAAATCAATAATCAAAATCAATAATCAAAATCTTCAAACAGTCAATAATCAAAATCTTCAACTCGCATAACAGTCCGCAAGCAAAATCTTCAACTCGCATAAATCAATAATCAAAATCTTCAACTCGCTCAACAGTCCATAATCAAAATCTTCAACTCGCATAACAGTCTGCAAGCAAAATCTTCAACTCGCATAAATCAATAATCAAAATCTGCAACTCGCAGAACAGCCAACAAGCCCAAAACGTTCAACTGGCATAACAATCAACGAACAAAATATTCAGTTAACAAGCCCCAAACGTTCAACTGGCATAACAATCAACGAACAAAATATTCAGTTCATTTGACAGTAACGTGCAAAATGTTTCAACTCGCATAATAGTCAACAAGAAAAATGTCCATTTCGCATAACACTCAACGAAAAAAAAACTGCTCGACATGCAAATGACCATCAAGCAAAATGTTTTCAACTCGCATAACAGCGAACGAATAAAATGTTAAACTGGTAGAACACTTCAAAGTCAATACATGTTCACCTCGGATAACAGTCAACAAGCAAAATGTTCAGTTTGCGTAACAGTCGACAGTTGAAAATGTTTTTTGAAAATATTAATACTCTCATAAAGCCAAAATCCGTAAATGCCATTTTTGCATGAATTGTTTTGTTGCCCATCATTTCCATACAAACATTTGGAATGTTGAGTGCTCTCTCTCTCTCTCTCTCTCTCTCTCTCTCTCTCTCTCTCTCTCTCTCTCTCTCTCTCTCTCTCTCTCTCTCTCTCTCTCTCTCTCGACATCTTCTGGAATCTCTAAAAGGATCTCTCTCTCTCTCTCTCTCTCTCTCTCTCTCTCTCTCTCTCTCTCTCTCTCTCTCTCTCTCACACACACACACACACACACACACATAGAGTCTCTCCCCTCCTCTCTCCTCTTTCTCATCCTCCTCTTCCTCCTCTACCTGTCTTTCCTTCTTAAAACTCTCTCTGTGGCTATTCTCTTTTAGATTTGATTTGATTCAACAACCTGTTTATCACCTTTGATAGCTGTGTAGTTCAGACCTGAATGTTACCATGTGAAGGAACAGAGAAAGAACACTTCGATTCATCCGGCACAGGGCAAGTGGAATAATAATTTTTACAGTCCCAACAACAATAACAACAACATTAACATCAGATTCGCCTCTTCATGTCCCGAGGGGACTATGATAGCGACATTGGTAGTTGAAAATCGTGTCGATTCACAGGTATGATTTACAGTCCCAACACTCGATGACATCCATAAAGCTCATAATTGAAAATCGTGTAGTCCATGGAGTCTCCGATGTCATCCATCTCCGATGTCCTCTCTCCTAAATAGTCCACGGACAGACTCGGCGATTTTGACCTTTTCAATTTTGACTTATACCCGCGCGTGCGCATTTGGGCTACACATATTCATAAGCGCCTCCACCTTACATTCTATGGCATGCAAAAAAAAAATCATTTAATCGCTTTCACACCATGCGAGACGGTAATTTTTTTTTTTTTAATACGTATTACTCTAAATATTTCTATCTGGTAAAATATACTGCTGGGTACTCTTTCACGTGAGCGTAAAGTATCCACGAGTGTGTATCTGTGTATGACGTCAGCTAAAATCACACTCTCCAACACTTGGTCCTTGCCCATATCACACAAAAGAGATGCATCAAATGCAATTTCAAATTCTTCGAATTAGCCCATTGCCAACCGAACAAACAAACAGTTTTATTCGAAAAGTAGATCGTTATTTACTTCAACTCTGTACTTTGTATTTGTAATTCAATGAAGTTATTAATATCTGAATGAATCAATAGTTCAAGAACTGACAATGACAGTAAACAAGCCTATCTGTGTAAAGATGGAGTCGAAAATTGCATTGATCATCTACACTATCGAAAATTGCATTGATCAATATTTATTCAATGCACAGTACTAACAGTGACCGAAGATCGTAGATTTTGCTTTATTGTTAACGATGGATTCAACATTCAAATTTTTGTTTGTTGTTGTTTGTTTACTCTGTGAAAGAACATTCAATGTTGTCCTGTTTTCCGATTTTGATTTCGAGTTACTTACGCGCGGAGAAATATGCATAAAAAGCGTACAGCCTTGGTGACGCACAGAATTCATTTTGCATCTGTGAAAACTGCATCTGAATTTCTCTGCCCGGAAAATTCTCAATCCTGAGATGTACACCGGATGCAGCAAGGAGCAGATGTATGTATGTATGTATGTATGTACGTAAGATATATTCTGATTGCATTTTGAGTATGCAAACGATAGGCTGAATTCATTTGGTGCACAGAGCAAATACTGTTGATGATTTCGCAGCGTACGGATTATCCACGGGTCTTACCCCTACACTTCTAATTCAACATGCAGTTTTCTGCCTGTACCCGCCTCATCTGAATGGTTTCTTTTGTTTGTTTTGCATTGTATTGTTTGATTGTGTTTATTGATGTCTCATCCTCCTTGACTCCCAGTGGCATTATTACCACGCTGCTCATTCCCACTCCTCTACACACAGCCGCACCGAGGTCTATGCCTTTGCAGTCCTGGTACCCGCAGTCTACAGAGGACAGTCAGCATCATGTCGACATGACGCACCCTTCTAGAGGAGACCGTGCATTGTTGCCAAGTGACATCTGTGGTGTTCAGTGGTGCCTGTTCTGATCTATCAGACGTAGGACACACTGCCATGCCTCCTACTGACAACAATAATTGCTTCGTTTCACGATCATGGTGAGTGAGCGAACTCCTTCCCCCTCCCACCGCCGCCCTCCATCAACAAACATCTCCGGTCCCTTCCTTCCCCCATCCCCCGGAGGGGAGGGCATCACCACATCAATTAGTGGCAGTCTTTTTTGAACGCGCTGATGACTCTGCCGAACTCATAAAAACATGAACAAAGACATGAAATCCTTAATGACGTCAGCGCCCGACCAGAGCATGAAGTGACGACACAGAACTGGAGGGTGTTTTTGATGCTGATGGATGAGGTTAAGGATGAGAGAATTGACGCTGCGGAGTTCCACTCCGATCACAGACTGTATAACAGGTCTGAACTCTACACTTCCTTTCATATCATATCCCATATCCAACCCAACCCAAAAGATCAAGGCATCCACTGTGGCTGTTAAGAAATCGAGCAACACTCTCAGAGACGCGTTCACTAAATGAATCAAATTCAGCTGTGTTGCTCCTGTCTTCTGATCTGAGTCTGTAGCACAATCCACTCTGGGTAAGAGCTCAATCAAATTAAATGTGTTTGATGGGAATTGGACCTACAACCTCCTAGTCTGTAAAACTGTGATGCAAGCCATGGTACCACGATGGCTGCATACTGTACTTTCGCTGCTTTTACTTACTGTGGCTGTCTTCTGGCACTCCACCGCCCGTTCTTTGTTGTGCTGAATACGTTTCTTTAATAGGAAACTTTTTCTTTTACTCTTATCCTTCCTTTTCTTCTTTTTCCTCTAATCGTTTAGTATTTGGACAAAGAATTCTGCAAATACATATCAGGCAGATTCTACCGACTGGCTGATTCTTCGAAAGACACACAACCTGCTACAGAGAGAGAAAACTTGTTACTTCAGTCTATGTCTGCTGTTAACGAAAAACAGCGAAAGGACTCGGCGATTTAATCGAAGAATTTCAATACTGAAAAAGCGACTTCAAGAGAACACTGTAGCATCCAGCAAATATCTAAACTCTGTGGCAACCATTGTCTATTAACAGAAGTTATACACAGATGGAAAATGAGACGGATTTAAAAAGAAAACCAAGATCGATAGGAATGACAATGACTAAGATGTTTTATTACATTTTGTACTACGTTAATATTAACTGCATGAAATAAATATTCTAAGGTCGCGGACAGATTCCAACGAACGTGTTCAGAGAGACAGAGACAAAGAGAGACAGAGATGCAAGTAAGTATGTGAGAGAGAGAGAGAGAGAGAGAGAGAGAGAGAGAGAGAGAGAGAGAGAGAGAGAGAGAGAGAGAGAGAGAGAGAGAGAGAGAAGGCAGTGAGGCAATTAAGTATGAGAGAGAGAGACCGAGAGAAGCATCAAACAGCACCTATAACAGTGAAAAGATTTTTTG
>JADBJO010000029.1:303610-308610 GCA_016801955.1 Conus betulinus | reverse complement strand
ACTTAAGGCGGCACGGGAGAGTGAGAGTGAGAGAGAGGAGGAGAAGGTGGGCGAGAGAGCGGGAAGGGAGTGAGCGGGGGAAGAGGGAGGGGGTGTCACAGAAGTAATGTCCTCACCCAGAAGCGGTGACCTCACGTTTTGTTGATTGCGTCGCTGTATGCCTGCCCTTCCCTCCCGTCCCCTCCCCTCCACTCCAACTCCCTTCCACTCTCCCCCACTCCCCACCAACATCCAGTCTTTTTCACACTGCTTCTCTCCTCTCTTTGTCCTCTGGCTATTCTCCAGTTGGCCTGAAGCCATCTCAGTCTGTCGCTCACCAAGTAATGGAATTTTTTTTTAAGTTGGGGGTGGGCGTGGGGATGTGGAGGAGGAGAAGGAGGAGGACGGGGAGAGGTTATAACGAGGCGGGGGTGGAAGGGTTATTTCCCTTTTTTTTTCTTCTTTATAAGACAGGGTTCGTCCTGACGATTTGTCTTCCACTTCAGAGGCATTTTGGTCTGAAAACTACAGACAAAATAAATATCACTTCCCACACAAAGTTGGTTTCACTTGTGTGTCTTTTGGTTTGTTTGGTTGTTTGTTTGCCTGTCTGTCTGCAAGATTACGCGAAAACTACGGAACCGATTTCAATAAAATTTGGAGAAAACATGAAACTGCGGGTCAAGGACAAAGCCAGTACATTTCGGTGTGGCTCTGGGTGGATTGCGGATCTGGATCAAAGCACAGATCCGTGAGAATCCATGATCCGTTCGACTTTGACGAAGTCTGCGCCCTCTCTATCTCTCCTAGTTCACAGCGAAACATAAGTAGAACATCTGCATTCGATGTGCGCACCTGGTTATTTCTCACTCGGTCGTGGATCTAGCCAGAGGCATTTGACTAATACAAAGGCAAGCGCATTTTCATACAGGTCTGCGCTTGTGAGCAAACAGAAAAAAACACAGCCGCTTGAAAGTGGATCCCTCAGTCAGGACGGGATGAACACGCGGTGGGTGTGAATCAGTGTCGTTTGGAGGATTCGACATGCAGGAAATCATATCTGAAGCTACTTTGAACAGTGGCACCGGGTACTCAGGTCAGATGTTACAAACAGATGGCACCCGGGTACTCAGGTCAGATGTTACAAACAGATGGCAACGAGTACTCAGGTCAGATGTTACATACAGGTGGTACCGGGCACTCAGGTAAGATGTTACAAACAGATGGCACCGGGGTACTCGGTCAGATGTTACAAACAGTTGGCACCGGGCACTCAAGTCAGATGTTACAAACAGATCGAGAATGGCCTCACATCAGTAATTGCTTCACAGCAGTGTAATAATTATAGATCTTTATTTTCGATGTTTCAAGAAAATTACTCCACCTGACATCTGTTCATTAGATAATGAACCTGCGCCAGAAATGCGAAGAGATGATTGGCAAGACAGCGCCATGATTGACTAACGTCCGATTTCAGAAACTATGAATACGCGAGGTTCGGGTTGTTTAGAGATATTTGCTCGTGGGAGCGAGGTTCGGGTTGTTTAGAGATATTTGGTCATGAAGTTAGCTGGCGATGGAGGACACATCCCGTTTTGAGAGACTTTTGTGCCGCTCACTTTCAAGACTTTGGACTGTTTTTTGTGAACCTTCAACTGGAAGTGGAAACTTTCAACTTGTTACAGAGTCGGCCATTTAAAATGTGATTACAAAGGGAGATAAGAACCTGTTCTCATTCACGAAAGTCAGCGTCCTACCTGTGCTGAAATGTCTTCAATTGGCAGAAGTTTGAGTCTTCGTCGTAACATCAAGTTATATTCAAGTGTACCGTCAACGATCACTTCAGAATAACCCCACATGGAAGTTCAGGGGGGAGGGGGGGGGGGTCCCACAGATCACTAACTTCCACAGAACAGCCATCCACGTGAATTAAATTCATGGAACATTGTAGAAAGATCGAGAACCATGAAGTGGTATAATCAATCAAAATGCACAGAATATTATTGTAGCAATCCATCATAACATACACCAAAAATGGCCATTTATGCTGAATGGGATTCGAACTCTCGGTTCCGATACCGAACACAGTACTTTGAAGCATCTGAGCTCTTCAGGCAGGCAATGCACAGTTCGACCTTTATGACATCCACACTACCGCGCTGGTGGAAGTGCCTGTGTCCTGTTTCCATCTGGCAGAAACCAGCCGGAGTCAACTTTGTTCTTGTCCACCAGCCAGGTCTTGGATTATCAATGAACAACTTTCAAAAGCCACACACGACTTAACGTCAGGTCTGCTCCCCCCTCAGACCTATCTTACCTCCTTCCTTCCCCTCATCTTCCGTCACACACACACACACGCCACACACACACACACACACACACACACACACACACACACACACACACACGCACGCACGCACGCACGCACGCGCGCACAAACAACACACACACACACACACACACACGCACGCGCGCGCGCGCACACACACACACACTCACGCACAGAGTCCATGAATACCCAAGTACATCGCCTACAGAAACAGTCACTACTTCTGTGTACTAATGGGTAAACGGACGACTGAAAATAGTCGCTGCTTGGCCGGCGGCAGGGGGCTGAAAAGCCTTGGGTTCGCACACACATGGCGCGCTGGTACAGTCAGTTTATCTGTTGCTTGCCTCTGGTCTGCCAGCGTTTGTGTGAGTCCGATTCCTTACACACACAAAAAGAAAAAGAAAAGAAAAACAGCTTGAAGGAGAGGGGGGTGGGTGTGGAGGGAGCGGGGGGAGGGGGGGGGGGGAGGGGGCTGGGAAAACGGCGACGAGGAAGGGTGGAAGAGGCGACAGAAATGGAGAGTGCAGATGTTCCTTTGTCACTGCTATTCAATTTAATTGGCTTTCAATTCATTTCTTTCTTTCTTCTTCTTCTTCTTTTCTTTTCTACAATTCCTTACTAGTTTGCCCCTTATTACCTCTCTCTCTCTCTCTACTTCTCTCTTCTCCTCTTCGTCCTCTTTCTTTCTTCTTCCTTCTCTTCTTCTTCTCTCCTCTCCATCTCCTCCCATCTCTCTCACTCTCTCTCTCTCTCTCCCTTCTCTTCTTCTTCCTCTTCCTTTCTATTCTTTCTCTTCCTTTCTTCTTCTTCTCCTTGTCTCTCGTCTCCCCTCCTCCCTCTCCTCCTCTCTCCTCTCATCCCCTCTCCCTCCTGGTCATTTCTCCCTCTCTCAGCCTCGCCCTCTCTCTCTCGTCTCTCTCTGCCTCCTCTCACTCGCCGTCTACCTCCCTCCTCCTCCCTCTGGATCCTCGCAAGCCCTCTCATCTCTCTCTCTCCTCTCTCTCCTCTCTCCTCCTCTCTCTTCTCTCTCTCTCACGTCTCTCTGATCTCTCCTCCCTCTCTCCATCTCCCTCTCTCTCTCTCTCCTCCTCCTCTCCTCTCTCCGCTCTCGTCTCTCCCTCTCTTCTATCCTCTCTTCTTTTTTTTTTTTTCATCCATGGCCATTCCTCTCCCTCACCCTCTCGGTCTCTCTCATCTGAGTGTGTGTGGTGTTTGTGGTTGTGTGAAGTGTGTTGTGTGTGTGTGTGGTGTGGTGTGTTTTTGTGTGTTCCAAATTTCTCTTTTTCCGCGAACTTTGTTCTCTTTCTCTAAAAAACTCCTTAGCCTCCTCCTTCCTCCCCTCCTCCTTCGCTCTTTTCGGTCTCTCTCTTCGTCCTCTTTCTTTTCCTCCTTCATCTTTTTTTTGTTCACTTTTCTCTCTCTTTCCTCCTCCTCTTTCTTCCTCCCCTTTCCCTTCGTCATCTTTCCCATGTTCTTTCCTTCTTTCCTCTTTACTTCTCTCCTTCCCTCATTTTTTCACCCCCTTCCCTCCACCTCCCTGCACTACCCTCTACTATACTTACATCACAAAACTACTCTTCTTCTCCTACTACTTCTCTATCTCTACAACCCTCTTCTCATTTCCTAGACTTCTTACTTTCCTTTAATCCCACTTTCCCCTCCCTTCTATCCCTATTTACTCCCCCCCCCTCTCACCTCTCCTCTCCCCACCCGCCAAAACAAAGTCTCACTTACTACTACTTTCCTAAGGAAACCCTTCTCCCTTACTAACTCCTGCCTTCCTATACTCCCTCCCCTCCTTTTCTACAAATGCCCTCTTACTTTAAATCTCTACCCTACTCCTTGGCCTCCCTGTCCCATCCCCTTACTAAAAAAAAACACTACCCCTTTGCCCCCCTAATACCTCTTCCCTCTCGTCCTCCCCCCTTTCGCTACTCCATCTTTCCCTTCCCCATTCTCTACATCTTCTTCCCTCTATAACCCTTTCTTTACCAACCCCCTTTTTCCCTTACCTTCTCCCTTCTCTCTCTCGCTCCCCTCTTCCCTATCCCACCGCCCTCTCCCCTCACCCTCTCTCCTAAGTGCGTCACCCCCTTTTCATCTATCCCCTACCCCCCTGCCCCCTGTACCCCCTTCCCCCCTTTCTCCCTATCCTCCTGTTCCTCCTCTCCCTTTTCTCCCCTACATTCATCCTTTGGCTTTCCCCCCCTTCCCCTCCTCTCGCTCGTCCCCCTTCCCTTCTCTTCTACCCCTCCCTATTTCATTTTTTCTCCTCTCTATTCCTTTCTCCCCCTCCACTCTCTCATTCTCGTTCCGCCTTACCTATCTCCTTTATCCCATTCTCCTATCTCCGTTTCACCCTTCCCGCTCTCCCCCTCTTCTCCCCCTCCATGTATCCTGTTCTCCCCCCTCCCTCTCGATTCCCCCCCCTCCCGTTTCTCCCCTTTCCCCCCTCCCTCTTTTCTCCTTGTTTCTCCCTCCCTCCTCCCTCTCTTCCTTTTTCTCATCCTGTCCAGTGTCCTTGTTCACCTCCGTCTCACCCCCTTCTTTTTTATCCCCTCCCTCCTCTCTTTCATCTTTTCTCCCCGCATCTCCCTCTACCCTTTTTCTTCTCCCACCGTTCCTTCTCCAACCTCGGTCCTTCTCTCCCCTCTAAATTTTTTTTTCTTTCAACCTTTTCCCTTTCTCT
>JADBJO010000029.1:286110-296110 GCA_016801955.1 Conus betulinus | reverse complement strand
TTCTGTTTGTGTTTCAGTTTACTTTCTTTCTTTTTTTTTTCTTCGTCCGTGAACTCATGCAGAGCACAGGACAGCAAACTGTCCGATGACCTCATACCCACAAAGGCCACTGCCAACCCACACAACACAACAATATGAACACAAAAACGTTACAAACTCGCTGTGACAAAAAGCATGTGTAATTACTTTAGATGATTCTTTAACTTTTCAGCTGGTTCTTGATCATCCTTTGCAATAGGAAAGAACACTAATCAGCTCCTGACGAGCCCTTAATGTTGCAACAGGAACTTGGAAACAAACAGTAGTGGGTTAGGTGCATTCCCTTCACATCGCGATGTCAAGAAGTAAGCACCATTTTATTTATAAAAACAAACAAACAAACAAACAAACCTATGGGGATGCCTGGAAGGACGGTGGAGTGGGGGTGGGGGAAGAGGGGATGCAGGATCAGACTGACTTCTGGACATGCTGTGTAAGCAATGTCCCTTCCCCTCTCACCCTCTATGGCCCTGACCTTTTGCTGGAGTATTTCTTTAAATGTTGTCCTCGAGGTTGTTGGGTTTTTTTTTTTCAACCTTTATGATTAATTCACCTGTCTTTGTTCTTCAAAAGTTTATGTATGTTTTTGCTCATTCAACAATTAGTAGCTTTTTAATGCAGTCTGGTGATCAGGCAAAGAAAATTCAAACACGATGCTACGTGACGTCTGTGTCATGCTCTTCTGCAAAATGTCGACAGCTGTTAACAGATTATTACTAGCTACTTCACGTCTGTGTGACGCTCTTTTCTTCTGCCAATGTCGACAGCTTTTTCAACAGATCATGGCCACGTGACGTCTGTGTCACGCTGTTCCGTAGGACGGTGACAGCTACTAGATTCCATTGTTCCCAAACGCCTGCGTCAACCACCCGGAGACATTTCGTCCCAAATTTGCGGGATAGAGTGTTACCCCATTACAGAGAATATTGTGTGCATTCTGTGCTGGTGGTCACCGTACACGTGTCTACTGCAGGCTGACAGTCGCCATGTGTGCTCGTATGCTCTTTGGTTACAGGTTTGGCAGGTCATTTACATTATGCAATCTGGGTGCGCAGTATGGAGTCGGGAAGATGGATTCAGCATCCAAAAAAACTGTCGTAATCAAGCCTAAAAATGCAAGATTAGCACAGGCTCACGAAGGCGTTATTCCTGGGCAAGGACACAGGTCTACCAACGCAGACCTACTATAACTCATACATTTAAATCGTTATCATTGTCATCATCGTCATCATCATCATCATCATCATCATCATCATCACACAACATAATCATTACTTTCGTCACCGTCGTCGTCATCATCATCATCATCATCATCATCATCGTCACCGTTCTCGTCGTCATTGTGAGCGTACTTGTCGTCGTAGTCAGTTTAGAATTCGTCTTTCTTTCAACGTCAGAATACAACCAAAGTCTGGCATGCGCAAGAGTTTCTAACACTACATAACTACCTACACTCATCACCACCCATCAGAGCATATCGCTACTGTGGTCGAAATAGCATCGTCATGGGCCATAGGGTACAGGTGTTGGTGATCACCGTGACCTTCCTACTTCAAGGACCTTAGATTTTTTTTTTTTTACCTGAGGCTAGTTATTGACTGTTTTTGAAAAATCGGTTGTGCGATTTTGTTCATAATTTGTGCTAACATTGTGCAGTTTCCAGGCAATTGGTGGCTGGTGGGGGGGGGGGGGGGGGGGGGGGGGGGGGGGGGGGTTATTCTGTGCTGATAAAATTGTGGCATTCGTTGCTTCACTTTTATCTTGCACAACTTTGAGTTAGTGCACAGCAAATCCCAGTGATACGAATCTCAGAAAAAAAAAAACTAATACTATTCAAATCTGCAGTCTAATATATCGAGTTACTGAATCGCGTCGATTAAAATTTTGCCTTTTAGGACGTTGTTTTTTGTTTGTTTGTTTGTTGGCGCTTATCTGATCTCAGCCACTCTGAAATTGTCCGGGCAGTTTTGAAATACATAGTAAAACGTTGCATGCAATGCATTGCAGCCCTAGCGGACTTTAATTTCTTTAAAAAAAAAAAAAAACTAACAAACAAACAAACAAAAGATCACACAGCTGTAGAAACAGGAGATCAGTGTTCCATGAAGTACTGACACTCGTGAAATTTGGACGCTGCTATCATATTTTCCGCGGAATAAATTGTCGCTCCTTGAAAATTTGCTGTTCGACTCGGTCTTGGTAGTACAATCTTGGTAGATTTATTCACTGCCTGCCATTCCATTGACGTTATTTGCGAGGCGAAGGTTGTAAGGTTAGTCGTCTAATGCTAATTGTGCTTATGTGATCTTCAAGTACATCAATCATGATGCGCACCAGGAATACGTTAAAAAGTGTGGGAAATAGAAGGAAGTCCTGATGAACTCCAACTGAAGTGAGAAATAACTGTCCAAAAGTAGCCTGTGAATGTACAGTCCTGATCACTTTGAAGTATGGTTGCTGTCTGCTGTTGATTAGCTTTTACTCGGTGTTGAATTTCTTCAAAATGTCTCCGTTTTAGTCAATACACCTCCTCTGAGAATCTGCTGAACGCTTTCTTTAAATCTATGAAGCCGTCGAAGAACTCCTTTTGATGCTGGCAGCGTTTCCCGCATATATAACGCTGGCACAATCCAGCCTGTTCTTCTGCAGTATCGGTGTCTGCTGGAGACAATAAACTGTCTAGAATTATTACTTTGTTGGCAAGGTTGATCCGTCTGATATTTGTTGGCAAAGGTGAGATTCTGCAATGTGGAGATTGTGGTAATTCTGGCAATGTTGGAGATTTCTTTCTTGGGAAGGGTAATGATTACTGGTAAGTCCATGGAACGGGTCATTCGCCAGCGTGCCAGATTTTATTGCAGATGGCAGTTAAGATTAAAATATCAGCTTCTGACTGTCTGTCTTGTTTCAAGAGTTCTGCAGATATTTTGTCACCGCCTGCAGCCTCAATACATTTCAACGATTTCACTGCGTCTACAACTTAGTCCCAAAGTATTGGAAAGTCACCCTCACTTGATGACTCTTTTGACACACTTGGTCGCGGATGTAGTGTTCTCATTGTGCAGATAAAACGTCACTTTCTAGGTAGCATTTTATGATTGACAAGATCGAATGCCATCTTTCAATCAAGAAAGACAGGACGCGATATTTCGCTGTGGTTGATTGCAGATGATCATGCATCACAGAGATGGACTAAGGTTGTTAAAATAAATGTTGATGGCGAAAACCTGATTGAAAAATATAGAAATTTTGCTGCTAATCGAGATGTTACATCAGATGTCTGTGAACACATTTTTCATGTGGTTTTGACACCACAGAGGGAAGGGAGGGAGAGGGAAGAATATGTCTAAAATTGTCAAGTCTTAGAAGCCTCTTCATTTAGGCACTGGAATCACTGTAGTTGATTTAAGAGCTGGTGGGACACTGCCTTGTTGTATACATATTTTCTTTTTATAAATAGGAGAAGTCTGACTACACAGGGAAATGTATGTTTAAAGGGAGAGTATTTATTTCATAAGGTTCCAATAACTTTTTCGTTCTCGATTCTGAAAATAAGAGTGGTGACTTCGTTGGCAGTAAGTAAAGGTACTGCATACGAATGATCGACTTTGAGTCTACTGTTCTACAACGTTGGAAGAGAGTAAGGGATAGTGTAGTTTTCAATGGCGTATGCTGTGTTTGATTTTGCAATGGCTCGGTGACCGCTTATAGTGGTTTATGCTTGCATCATGATTTATATACAGTCTCATGTATTGTATGTCAAAATGAAGCTGTGTCTTTATCAACGGTTGGCATTTTGTTAGAATGTTGTTTGTTGAGAGTCATGAATGAATAGATCAGTTACTTTTTTTTTAATCAGTGTTGTTATTTTTCCCTTTCACATTGTTCTTGCATTCTGTTTTCTTCCAGGAACAGGTTAGTGTTTTCCCTGAATAGCTGTTTATTTTCATATAAAGTCGATCATAGAATTTAATTGCCTTGGCTGTTTTTGGAGTGAGCCGACTGGGAAGAATGGAACACCTAACTCACCTACGCCGGAATGGTACATGTTCTCTATCACAGCTAGTAATGCATTATAGAAGGAGTCCAGTGCTTCTATAGGATCACACATTTTTTTACAATTTTAGCTCTCAATTAATGGCAAAATACGTTTTCGTCGAAGTGCTTCAAAACACTTCAGATCCACGGCGGTGTGGTCAAGGTTTTAAAATTTAGGGGATTATATATAGCCTTGTGCGTGTTTTGGGACGGTGATCGCTCGTACTTTTCGAAATAAGAGCATTTACATCGGGAGACTGTAGGCTCGTCGTTAGTGTAGATGTGGTCATATACGGTAGACGAGGATGGGATGACTCTGATAGCAAGACGGACCAGTTTGGTGCAGGCCAGACAATGCACTAGGTGATCACTAGACTACTTGGGTTTGTCTTAATCGCATTTAGAGAGTCGTCTTATTACGAAACACTCATTGCGTTCACTGATTTCATCCATACTATGTACAAAGTCATCAAGCCAGCCATATGATGAAGCAGGATTTTCCTGCATTTAATTAATAAGGGAGATGACTCTGCATAGTTTATCTCAACCCACAAGCATATAACTTCTGTAGTGTCTAGATCAGTTAACTTTTGATAACCTTAAATAAGCTGTTGATGATAAATGCTGTTGGTCATGTTGAATGGCATTACAACGAATGATACTGTGGTTCAGGGTTATGAGCATGTCATCTGTTTTGGGGAACTAAGGCGTGTTTAAATTAAGCCCCAGTAAATACATATTTAGGATTTCATTCACTAGTAAGAATACTTCAATCATTCTGATATACAAGTGATAGATATTTAAAGGCTCAACGTGTATTCCACTGATCTGATCACTTGGTTCTCTACTTTTATTTGACTAGGTCATTTAACATAGGCAAAAATGCACATTCAGTTTCAATTCATGTTGTTTAAAGCCATGCCAACCCCAAGGGGCTATGTCAGAGTGGTCTTGTCTTCAAGTTCAGTTCTTCACACAGTTGTTTTAAAAAGAACTTTGGTAAACAGCGATAAACTAGATATCTAGCACGTTCAGAATTGCTCAAAAACCCTCTTACATGAAATGTTAGATCAGATGAACGATTAATTCTGCAGTAAGTATATTGAAAATTGAACAATAGAAAACAGTGTGGTTTGTGAATATAACATGGAAAAGAACGAACAAATCAAGGAAAGCAAAGAACAAATCGTATTAAATAATCAGTCCAAGCCTTATGGCCGCTATGTTCACTTGTTCTGTTACAGAGTTACTGACTGCCTGGACACTTTACACCGTCTTTGATACAGTCACTTGATGCCGGCACACTGCGCACTGTGTCTTTTATGTAGTCATTTGACGCTGGTGTAACACTTTAGAAACACTGTCGCGCTAAAAAAAACACTATCAAGGGAAGTTTCTAAAAAGGTTTTCGATTGGAGGTCTCTAGTCAAATGCCCACAAGATATTATTCCTTTTAAGGACGGCTTCTTATTGTGAAACGTTAAGATCAGATTCGTTCAACCCAAAACAATAAATGTGTCAGCTCATGTGTTCATGTGGCTTTGATAGAGAACATTGAGTCGTCTGATCACATTCACTTTGACCCTTGACAGAAAGAAAAGCCAGGGAGACAATCATGTTTAGAGGCGAGTGAGCTCGAGCAGTAGTGTTTCCTGCGCAGTGGTTCTTGCGGATTACACCTGCACATGTGCACCGTCTCTTAGAGTCACGCAGTACCGGTATTTCCAAGGGAACGAAGTACATGAGTCTCTCATTACATAGTAATTCAGCAATCCAGTCCACAATTCCACAGAACCAATTTCTTTAGCTCGGGAGATGAACTTCTTGTAGTTATATACGCAATATATCTGACAAACATCTTACAAACTGCATCAAGCCAAAACCAAATAAATAAATGAATGAATAACTAAAACAATAAAAATGTGAAATAATCAGCAATGAAACAAAACAAACAAAAAAACCTAGGATGTGCATAGGTACACATACTTGCCCAATCAAGTGGGATATCCTAGTACACACCCAAACACTCAGCGCATAAACCTATACACTTACATACTTCAATTCATGGTTGCAACGTAACATGTAACATGCACGAAGTGGTTTTTCCACATGACTGTGCCATTAGTTTGATCGGAATACACATTTAAACAGGGGTGAAACCTTGATTCAGAGTAAGAAGGAGGAGAAGAGCTGAATGGTGTTGTTGTGACCTTAACTGAACGATCATGTGTTTAGCAACTGAACATCAAGCGGCCGGTGGTAGGCTGGTGGTCTGTGCTGACCGCAGTGGGAGATGTGAGGTATCAGAGGACTGGACAGGCAATGATTAGGGAGGTGGTAGCGTGCTGTGTTGGGGCATATGAGGCGGATGGTGTTTAGAGATGGTCAGACGTACGATGAGGTGTCCGATGATGGCAGTTGATGATGTGTTGAGAGGTGGCAGCCGAGATGATGTTGGGAGGTGGCAGCTGAAATGTGTTGGGAGGTGGCAGCTGAAATGTGTCGGGAGGTGCAGCAGCTGAGATGTGTTGAGAGGTGGCAGCTGAGATGTGTTAGGAGGTGGCAGCTGAGATGTGTTGGGAGGTAGCAGATAAGATCTGGCGGGAGGTGGAGTGTAGTCATACGAGTACTGTGTTCCACAGACATGGACGAGGGTGATGTGCCGTATGGGCTGAATGTATAATTCCCGTTTCACTACCTCCGATCGCCCCAGTTGTAAACTCTGTAATGTCGGGAAGATAAAGAATACAGCTGACAGGGAGAGCATAGGAGCCATTGTCTGAGTGGGCACTTATGCCGACCAAGTACATTACAGACACGACAGAAGATAGGAGCTGGGAGAAATGGGGAGGAGGGTTGTTAGTAGGGATGTCTATTTCACTTTCACAACTAGAAGAGCGGTCGGTATTCATCGAGATGTCTGCTGTTACGGCACAAACCTTTTTCTCTTCGCTGTACTGGCCTGGTTGTCGACCTGGAGTTAGTCTTGGGACTACCAAAGAGACAAATGCTGCTGGCAAAGGCTTTGTAAGCCGTGTGTGTACTTTGATGTATTCTGTCTCTGTACATGGCTTTTTTGTCAACCCAGACTTGGCGAGGGAAAGGGGAAGGGGTAGGAGGGGGGTGGGGGGATCAATGTAACGAGTCCCCTCTTGATGACAAGAGGGCCAAAGATGACGCTGGATCGTGACGTCATTTTCTTTGGTCAAGGGGAGGTAAAATGGAATGGGCCTGCAGTGCGGCAAAGGGACACTGCCAAAGCAGTCTGGTTAAAGTCGGTTTCAAAGTGAGGTGAGTGCAGGCAGAAATCGAAACAGATGTTAAGAGAAATTTAAAGTAAATCCGCCAGTTAACACAGAAAACAAATAACCAGACAAAAGGCTTGTAATTCGTGCGTCCATGTTAACAAGCGGGTTTACTTTAGAATCCTTTTAAAACTAATCTGATAAACGATGTAGTCTGCCACAGACACTGGCCCTTTGTCACAGCTGTTAATGCCCCCATTAAAGGTGACCTGATGGGTGAAGGGTGGTGGGGTGGGGGTGGAGACGGGATATGATGTCAGCCCGTGACACAGGCGGTGGACTGTCACAGACAGAATCTTCAGTCTGTTGCCCTCTGTTGACATTTGGTTCTTATCCACCTCCACTAACACTGAGTCTCCAAACACCGGCGTGGTACTGATTTCCCGGGTACTTATTTCACATAAGAATGGTCAGTGTTCTTGTGCACCCCCTCTAAGACGGAATCCCCCAACAGCTGCGTGGTACAGTCCCCAGGTGCGTCTTTTGCATAAGAATGGTCAGTGTTCTTGTCCCCCCCCCCTCTACCACAGAATCCCCCAACAGCTGCGTGGTGCAGTTCAACGGGAACGTCTTTTGCATAGGAATGGTCAGAGGAGAAGAGTTGAGAATAGAACATTCAGTCGTCGTGTTTGTTGTTCAAGTCGTGTAGAATGTGTGCGAATGTTAGAGAAAGTCTCTGTAGAACTCTGTAGTTTTTGTCTGTAGAACTGTCTGAGAGTACACTTTATTTGCAGATATTTCCAGCACAGACCGATGAGAAACAATCTTTTTTCAATTTAACCCGCACCCGCTCAGCCCACTCTAGACGAACATTTCCTGTTGATCTAAGATTTTATGGAAGAAAGATTTTAACAAAAACTTCTGGTGTGCTTTTAAAACGTGTAATTTAAAGGGTTGTGTGAAAGGTTTTTTTTAATTTAGATATGACCTGTGAGTTGACTTCAGCGCGCGGTGACAACCCTGTAAGCAACATTACCATTACCATCACCCTGTTTAAAACTTTCACCGATTCACTAATACACATAAATTGTGAGTAACTTACTTTGCTGTAGAAAAATACGTTGGATATATGAGTGCTATAGCTCGATGGGCAATGGAGTCACAGTCTGTGCTATTTATGTTGTATTCCTTGAACGCACAGGCGATACATGGCGGATGATATTTTCCCAATCGTCCACAAAGAACCAAAAGTCCATGAAGGCAGGCTAGATTTGGGAGCAAACGACACTTAACACTGGGTCTGTGCTGAAATTATTTTGCTTCGTTGTGGAAGATGTGGCGCTCATACAAGCTCATTGTGTTAGGCCTTTTCAATACACTACATACGCATCATACGTCATTTACTACTGGAGAGAAAAAAAAAGCTGGGTAAATATGTGAGGGAGGGCATGTTCCTTTCTTCATGTTTACAGGTTTTTAGAGATAGAAAACACCGTGGTGGCGGCTGCAGGGGCGCCATGATGTTCAGCCGTCACATCACGTCTTGCAGAGAATGGGAATTCTCCGTGCTGTTGTTCTTCGGGCACTGCAGCTCAGCAGAGCCAGCAGCTCACGGCTTTCACGGCACTTCACGCTGCCAAGAGCCGGAGGATGGCTCTGCGAGTTAACACCGGATGAGACTACTTGTCTGGTCGTAACATGGGAATGTACAGCCTTGGAGGTCTACAGCCTCACAATCTGTAACTAACTGGATATGACACCAGGCACGCTTGGTCGGCAGCCTTGCTTAGCACTGAATAAGAGTGTATGAGAAATAGGTTCACACTTCTAGAACCCCTGAAATTAACAACCATGTTGAAAATCATTTTTCCTTTAAAAGACACTTTATATGAAGCATCACACTCTTCTCTGCCAATCCGCACACTTGAAATCGCTGAAATACACAAGAACACGTCCGCACAGGTCGTCTCACACATATACATACATACAGACAGAGAGACAGTCAGACAGACAGAGACAGAGACAGAGAGAAAGAGAGAGAGAGAGAGATTAATAACGGTAATAAGATTGGCATACAGCTCAGTGCGTCATTTCTCCAGAGACATTCAGACAGGGATACAGAGAGAGATACACAGAGAGAGACAGAGAGAGAAAAAGAGAGAGAGATGAATAATGTAATAAGATTGGCATACCAGCTCAGTACGTCACTTCTCCATCTGTGAACACTTAATTTAAGTTCTCGGCTACAAAGCTACAGTAGCATTTGTAAATGCGCGCACAAAGAAACACCATCTACCTAGCTACAAATCTTTCCTTTTCTCTCTGTCTCTCGCTCTGTCTCTGTCTCTATCTCTGTCCCTAACTCTCTCACTCTCTATCGCTTGCTCTCTCCGTCTCTGTCTCTGTCTCTATCGTGTGTGTGTGTGTGTGTGTGTGTGTGTGTGTGTGTGTGTGTGTGTGTGTGTGTGTGTGTGTCTGTGTGTGTGTGTGTCTCTGCGTCTGTGTCTGTGTCTGTGTCTGTGTGTGTGTGAGTGTAACTGAATCATTACATAGATATAAAACGCTCGAAAACATTTTTACAAGCTCGCTGGCTGTCCCACACCAATTCTACATCTAAACTCAGAGACTGTACTGCAACAAACCATCATTGAAAACTCAATTTCCATCTACCGAACAGC
>JADBJO010000029.1:281110-283610 GCA_016801955.1 Conus betulinus | reverse complement strand
TGCGCACGATTTAAAAGCTGACGGATAAGTAAATCTATGACAACGATGAGAGAATTTAAGAGGAGGGTTTCGTGGCTACGATTTAGCGCATGTCGGACTTGCGCATCAGCGCAGTGCGCTGGTCAGACCTTGGAAGCAGCAGAAGGAAAAAGTGGTAGGAGCAGCAACAACAGCAACAACAAAAGCAAAGTAATTGCGGAACTAGAAGGAACTCACCGGCTGAAGCAGCAGCAGCGTAGCAATACTGGTACCGGTGTTAGTAAAAATCTTCAAGCTAAAATGAGAATTATCAGGGCACCAATGCCATGCTAAATATATACAGATCAACCCTTCTGCGACTTTTCTTTTTTTTTCAGCAAGTGAACTGATAACTTTATTCCAGTAAAAACACTTTTCAGCTGCTCTATTCAATGTACAAGTAGCTGAATATACCGAAAAATATCATCCGTAATAATTCACAGTGAAATGCATTCAAAAAGACTGCAACAAAATTTCGAAAGAATACAAAATAAACAAATAGTAGTCTGTTTTGCAGTATTACAAAAAATGTTTCAATATAATATCATTTGGGAACAAAACTAACAAAATTTGAAAACAGAATAATGCAGCTGTAAACGACTTTTCCTTCTTTAGTATCGCTGGACAGTGTCCACACAAAACTGGCAAGGAGAGAGAATTCTGTAAGAATTCTGCTGTAAATAAATGGAATGGTATGGTTAGGGCGTTACGTTTGTTAAAGTTTCTAACAGTCTCGCTCGAGCAACGTTGACACACGACCAGACGGACAAAACGAAAAAAAAGAGCTCCCTCTTTTAATTAGCAACTTAAGTTCACAATATTTTCATAAGATACTTTTTACTACAGTTTCACCTAATCATTTTTATGCATACACGTTTTAATACAAAATATTGATTAGGGGCTCACGGACTCTCAGATACTTTGTCTTTTATGGACTGGCCTTAAACGGTGCCATCAAAAATGTCTCTTTGCAAACAAAATGGCCGTGTCCTCATAGACCTTTATGCCATTTTCATTTCTTGGCTTTGGCCTAAACAAAGCCACAAAACCTTCATGATCTCCGCGACCTCAACGTACAAAAAAAAATGATTGTGCTTGAGCTCCTCTCTGTAAAAAAGAAAATCAAAAATAGAAAAGAAAAGAAAAAGATAAACAGTGTGCCCCTTGCTCATCTGGGGAAAACTTCTTGAATCAAAGCATGGATCAACCGTCTTGTGTTAAATCCATCTAGAACACACCTTTATCATTAGAAATATTCATTTGTTTTGTCTTTTTTAATTTCTTTTCACCCCTCTACCTGGAAGTTTGGTAAGCCTGTCAGAGGCCATTCGTTGTCTTTACCGTACCATTAACTCTGACACCTTCACTGTCATTTTTTTTTAGCTGTACAAGAGATAAATTAGTGAGTCACCTTGTGTTGCTGTTTACTACATTCAACGTATGCAAGCTGCACAGTTTTTATGACCATGTGAACCAAACAAGACTTGCAAATCTTTCTCTTTTCAAAAGCTTAAATAGGTCATCTGTTTCACATCAATAGAGTCGTTTTGCATAGCAACACATATCCGACAGCCAGGAACTTGAGCGCAGTTTGTGACAACCCCCCTTCTTCTGTAAAACTTCCCCCGAAAGTGGTCAAAAGCTTTCCATGACTTTCCAAGGGGAGACAGAAATAACATCAATGATTATGATAAAAAAAAAAAAAAAAGTATCAACACAGCAGCACGCTCTTTTTGGGAAAGGAAAACACATCGTAAGCAAACAATGTCAGCAATATCAATTTCTACAAAATACCAATCCACTAACTTTCGACATCAACGTATTAACATTTTAAAAAACGATGTCCATGAATGATAGTCTACATATATTTCTACATTTTGAAACATTTGAACTATATATGTGTAAAGTAGAATGTGTAGTTCACTTTTTGCCATGGGTTTCTAGAAGCTCAAAGGCAACCACGATGGACAATCGACGAACAGATGGCCCAAAACAACCAGCGAGAGGATGAACAAGCCGAAAAAGAACACACAGAACCTCCCCTACCCAAACCTACAGACCAAGACCATGCAAAACCAGTCCGCAACATAGATTTTGCACATACACCCCGCAGAAATACAGAAAGTCTCACGCGTAAGGCCCAAAAAGAAAAAAGCCCGAGTCAAAAATCGAAAACAAGACAACAATAACCAGACAAACAACACATGGCCAGGAAACGGTAGCGCCAAAAGTGAAAGAACAGAGGGACCAAACAGTACGACAACAAAACTGGCCGTTTTTTTGCCAGGGCCACAAGATGCACGTCCCAGTCAACAGTCGCAAAATGAAAAAGTTACCAAACTTGACTGACAGACCTATTCAAAATAACAACACGAGAGCCTCAAACATGAACGGAACAAAGCACCACACAAAAGTACACCATCCGACATCACAACACGACACAAATATTCACAGAGAAGCAACCTACCACTCAAGACAAGTC
>JADBJO010000029.1:266110-276110 GCA_016801955.1 Conus betulinus | reverse complement strand
CTTTTTGCTGAGTTTAGAGTTGGCTTTTTTTTAAGTACGAGCTCTTTAGTATGCGCGCCTTTCACCTGTTACAGGGTGGGGAAAAATGAAGTATATTTGATGTTTCTTGTCCGTTCTTGGAGACGCTCGCAAAAAAAAAAAAAAAAAAAAATCTCATTACCTTATAGACCCCCCGTTATCGTTCGTTCCACTTTACAATTTCTGCTTGGTTTCTGGCAGATGTCAGATTAATGAGGAATTATGTCTCTTTTATGTGTTTGAGCCGTGTAAGACTAGAGAGATACTGATCTTTTAAATGTTGGTTTCAGTTCCTGAAAAAGAATCTTTTGTTTCCACAATCTTTAACGTGAACGAATACGCAAGTTCCCATTCAAACGGGACAGTACTTTTCTCTCTCTCTCTCTCTCTCCCCTCTCTCTCTCTCTCTCTCTCTCTCTCTCTCTCTCTGGCCTGACACGGAGGCACGCAAGTCACATGTCATGATGTCCCGCTAATTTCATCATTTGAAGGGGACAGAAGCCGGGTTAGGTCGTCATGTTTTGCCAGCATTACCCCCCTCTCCCTCCCGACCTTCATCATGCCGTCGACTCGGTTTGTGTCTCGAGTGATGTCCCATTCTTTTTTTTTTTAACTGTGCCACGGCGGAGAGAGAGAGAGAGAGAGAGAGAGAGAGAGAGAGAGGGAGAAAGCCGCGCGGATCGCCATGTTGACACTTGGGAACAGACTGGACGGTGTCACCCTTGGCCTGCTCCTCACCGTAATGTTTTGAAGCAGTTTGCGGAGACGTGGAGCAGAGTCTTGAACCCAAGGACAACTGCAGGTTTTTCTCGACTGGACAGCACTCAACGGGCCAACAACATAGACAAGACCGCGATGATGAACCAATACGTGATGGTCTTTGACCTGCTCAGAAAAGGACATCATTTGGTGGGAATCCAGACAGAAGGTTGACAGTGCACGTACTGGACGTACTTATCCCTGTTAAAGGGAACAAAGTTAACAGGGAACCAGTTGTGTGCTCACCTGTCTCTCGCGTTGGGTGATGTTGATAGAACTAGGCCTCACAGCAATACATGTCATGGACGCTACCTACGTGTCAATACTTTTTTGTGGTTCATATGCTGCTGAAATTGCCATGGTCATTTGGCAGTCACATGTTGCAATTTTTTTTTTTAAAGATCAACAATTCTGTGTACCACTAGGGTATTTCACTTATGTAAATATGCATATATCAGATGTGGGTTTGAAAGTACTAACATGGATGATAAGTTGAATGTGAAGTTTTTGTTGCTGTTGTTGTTGATGTATTTTGATAAGTGTCTAATATCATTTGGCGATGAAAACACATTGAAAAAGAGCACTGAACTGAACTGACGCTACGTACGTACCAATAGTGCTATGTACCATTTGCACAATTTCATTAGTGCCACGTGCCATTGGCGTTCGGTGCCATTAACTCTACGTTGGTTGGTTCACTGCGGACAAAGAAAGTAAACTTTTCCAGAACTGACCACAGCCATCATGCTTACCATGCCATTTCCTTCAGCGGACTCCCGACAATCACGTGGCTGTTTTCTGCCAGTAATTTTGGCTTTCGTGTGCAAAAAGGCCACGTGGAAAACTGCGTTTGCGCCTCGCCATGCTGAGTTCAGTCAAAGATAGTGCTTTTTCTAGGTTTGCTCCAATTCTTTCTTTATCTTTGGGGGGGGGGGGGGGGTGCGGTTGGGGGGGGGGGGTGGGGGGGAAGGGGAGTCTTCATCTGAGACGTAATGATGTGAAGAGCAGCCCCAGACCCGGCTGCGCTCCTCCTATGACAAGGCCAGAGTCGTCAGCTCTTGGAAGAGCGGCGGCAGAACCTGGATGAAACGACTCGTTAACGACCAGGGAAGAGCCTCCAACCAGTCTGCTCGGAGGCTACATGAAAATGGCTGTACTCTGTGCTTACTTGTATATATACCCCGGCGCCGCACAGGCCCGAGAGATACAGGCACCTATAATGTTGATCAAGATATTTGACCAACACTTTCAGAGACGCATCTATGAAATGACTGAAACCAAACTGTGTGATTCCCGTTTTCCATTTGAACCTACAGCAAACTTAACTTTGAATATAAGCCGCCCAGGATGAAAAAAGTGTACAAATATAATCATGGCTGTAATGGGAAAACGAACTCAAAACCAGCCATTCTGCAATCTGCGACGCTGTTACATCCCGGCGTCTGGTCAAGGGCAACAACTTAATGTACGTCGGTTTTCCCAGGAACCAGATCGAAACTGCTGCTGACTGGAAAGACTTTATGATGCAGCTCTTCGCTTACAGCTTCCTTGAGATGTGACCCTTGACCCGGTACTCGCTGCGGACTCCAGACTGGCCTTTCCCATCATTGTCAAGTTTACTGTCTACCAACAAAAAGTGCAAGTTCTCAATAAAGAGAAGCATAAACTTGAGAGAACGGACCCTGCGTGTGAGGACAGCCCCAGATCATTGAAAAAAGTGCCACCACAAAAGGTGTGTAAGGCAGGCTGTGTGGACCAATAGCAAAGATGATTCTTAGAGCTTGGTCTCTAGCCGAGAATAGGCGCTATATAAGTATTCATTATTATTATTATTAAAGAGGTTCACTTAATTTGACACAATGGCGGGCCACAACCTATCAACATCAGAAAACAAAAAGACGAGGTTTCTAATTCAGCTTCAGTTAAACATCTATTTAATCTTCGATGCAAACAAGGCCAAATGGCATGCAAACCTTTTTTTTCAATAATGTTCAGTCATTATTTCCGGGCACCGAATATAGTGTCTTTATCTAATTAATCACACAGGAACTGCAATATTCTCAAATTCAACATGGTGTGTTGTCACTTACTCACTGACAACAAAAGTTTTTAATGATGATGATGATGATGATGATGATGATGATGAAGAATTAATGAAGAAGAGAGAGAGAGCGACGGCCGGTCCACTTATTGTCATGAAAATCTGTCCGTGGTAAAGGAGGGAACAAAAACTGAGGTTACACCGTTTAAGTTGTCACGGTGCAACAATGCGGGAAAGACGAAAAGCACGTGGAATCTACGGGGTTTTGCGTTGCGATGATAACGTGCTAGCACGTGCAGTCTTCACATTCTCAGCCGAGAATGAAAAGACCGCAGGAACTCTCATATCTTTGGAGAGTATGTTTAGTGCGACCTTCACCCGAGGAAATAAAGCTTAATGCGTCGTGTAATGCTGATCCATGTGAATAAAATGGATTGTGTTTCTTGTGTTCGCTGGAACATAAGTGCGTTAATTACTAAAAAGATGATAGGGAATTTGTGTTTTATTTGTTCCTTTGATTTTGTATGTTCGGTTCAAACACATCTTGTTTTTTTTGTATTTCATGTTATGGAGGGTTGAAATATTCTTGTTAAGAACTGAATGTGTCTGTCAAGTCAGTGAATGTTAGTCTTACCTTTTATCTTTTTTTTTATTAAGCGATACATTTTTTTTTTATCCACGAGCACCTCTGTGTGTGTGGGGGGGGGGGGGGGGGGGGGTGCGTGGTGAGAGACAGGTAAGGCTCTGCTGATGATGATGATACTTACTTTCTACTTAGTGGTGATTTGTTTTGTGATTAGACCTTTAGAAATTCCAAGTGTTTCTCCCGTGTCGGAAGAGAATTTTGAAAATATCGATTTTTAATCAGAAACATTTCAGTGGTACACTGAATATAGTAAACACAAATTCTGAGGACAGGAAATTCAAATGTATAGTAAAACGTTATCTGATCTGCGTACCGCCATGGAGAAACTGGCAGTGTTCCCCGTCATGAAACTCGGCCCCCTGTGTTCTGCATTGAAAACCTATCAAGGCAGCTTTCGTAAGGCACAATCACCAGCCGCTAAAGCAGATCAGGATGGTAGATTGAGGATGTGCCGTTTACAGTTCATTACATTCAGCAATCAGAATCTGAGATTATTGTTGCTTCAGGTTCTAGTCTCTCAGGCTGGGTTGTGCATGCAATGATGAACAGTCAGGAAGGGTTTGCCTGTAGAACCAGAATTACACATCTACTGTTTGGAGTTAAAAGCAGCTTTGCTCGAGCTGAAATGTTATAACACCCAGTTGAAACTGGTATAGTGTGCGAGTACTAATTGACAGTATATTGCAGTAGTCACGTGGGATCCAACCACCCTTAGTCATCCAATGAAATCACAGTTTTCATCCGGAAGCGGCGTTTCTTTCATGGGATGTCCTTATCACCAGCACAAATCTCAGCGAAAGAAAGTACATCAGCAGACAAGGAATCCAGACAAACAAACCTATATGCAGACTGAAAACTTGACAGTCTTGTGTAAAAACAAAGCACTGCTACTCCTGCATATTGGCTCTGCATTGGACTTATTTGCTTCAAGGCTGAGTAAGCTGTTTCCATATTATGTTTCCACAGATCAGTCCTAGAGGCACTCATCGCTGCTGGTGTTTTTTTTTTTTCCATTTCCGAAAAGGGCCACACCTCTTTTTTTTTTTTCTCCTTTCAGTGTTATTGACCAGGTGCTGCAGATGATGAACCAGGCTGCGGGAGTAATTGTGGTGTCCTAGCAGTCAATACAAGTATGCTGGCCTGTTGTAATGAAGATGCTGGTCCAGATACCAGTTTCACCAACATGAAACATTTCTTCGCTTATCAAACTGTTCCAGAAAGGAACACCTGCTGCTGAAGAGAAACTTTAAAATACTGACATAATACATATCAAGGGCTGTGTTAGAGAGCAAGGTTTAACGGACCAAACCACAGATCTTTTTATTTCACTGGGACCAAATAGTCTAGCATCTTATATCTACTACGTGGAAAATGGAAGAAATGTGCAGATTAAGTAAGAGCGGTGGTCCAAATCGGCTGTGGAAATGTGAATTTATTAGCGCACTTATGTGCAAAAAAAGACCAGAAGAAGTACCTTGTCGCTTTTTTTTTTTAATTAGAACAAGATTAAACACTCGGCAACGATCCTGCAGTGTATAGATTAGTTGAAAATTTTCAACTTCATTTCAATTAAATCGAGGTTATTGTATTTGTTTCTGTCCGTCTTTGTGTTTTGTCTTTTGCTCTCCCTTGCATCCTTGGGCGGATCCTCAGGCGTAGGCTCAAGGATGTCCCCTACATTTTTATACTGTTTACATAATGTCTTTAGTTTTTCGACAACTTGTTTCCTCCCCACACTTTTGTTTTTGTTTCATTTACTACCCTTCGCTGGCTGCTTTGGGGGTGCTGTTGCATCCTTTTCTGAACCCTTGGTGGTGAGAACACCACAGTATTATGGGACTGTGGTGTGTCTCTATTTGACGCCAGGAGAAAATACTGTGTCTACCAGATGAATCCGATCCAGTCGACGAAAAGCGTAAAAGCAAGCAAGACAAATGGAAAACTTTCGATAAGGACTGGGATGGGTTTCTTTATGCAGCTACTGAACGGTTTTTCATATTTGTGTATCCATTTTTTTTTTCATCTTCCACCTGCCTTACTAAACGGTTTTCATATTTGTGTATCCATTTTTTTTTTTCATCTTCCACCTGCCTTAAGTTCAAATCTTTGCCAAGCAAAAATATTATGTCGGCGGGGTTGTTGGCCTGCGCGTTTTTTTTTCCCATTGTTAGATTATTTGTTTGACTATATTCAAGTTTAAAAAGCTGTGTCAGTCTCTTAAACAAAAGTTACTCTGTGTGTTATGTTTTCTTACGGGAGCAAGAGTTACCCTACTTGTTAAGTGAATAGATTAGTTAAAGCAGTTTAAGTTTAAACATTAAAACGTGGGAAGTGGGTGATGTTTAATGTTTTTTTCCGAATCTCTCTCTCTGAAACAAAGTACCCAACTCATTTCTGTGCTACAGAACAAAGAGAACAAGCACTTTCCTCCTTCCAAAGAAAGAGTGTCAAATCGTATGAAAGTAAATGTATGATTGCACTATCAGAAATACAGAAACGTCCTAAACTAGTGCACTGTTTGAATGGTACAGAGATATTTAGGAGCAGTCTTTGACTATATGTTTGGTTACGCATTTGAAAGTGTATTTGGACCGAATCAAAGACTTAAACGCAGGTCACATAAGTTGTTTAATACTGTGGCTAAACGATGCATACCTGTGATTAGAGACTCTGTATCACGCTGGGGGCATTTGTGGAAGCAGATACGAGACAGAACAGTTAACAGCTCACAGCACAAGAAGTGCACATGCGTCGGCTGCAGCAAAAAAGAAAAGAAAAGAAAAGAAATAAGGGGCTTGGCCCTGCCCACCATTGTGAACGTTGCATGGTGGAAAGGGCGAAAAGACGCTTGTCGGATGAAAAAGAAAATGATTACCAAGTCAAATTTCAGCCAGACCTCATGACAACTGTGTTAAACATCGACCATAATCTCTGTATGTATATATATATATATATTGTATTTTATGTGTATACAAATGAAATGGAGAAGTGAAAACTCTTAAAACGGAGAAGTCCATTTTCCTCACATGGGGTGGATGAAGGTAATATCAACTTCTTTGAGGTAAAATGAATGAATGAAAGTTTCTTTTTTCACAGAGTACTGAAGAATAATTCGACTCAAAGTTCTGAACAATGCTGTCAAAGAGCTGAAACTGATTTTTTTTTTTTCTGCATTAGAGAGAGAGAGAGAGAGAGAGAGAGAGAGAGAGAGAGAGAGGAACAAAGATACTTTATGTTGTGTTGCCTCTCAGGCTGACCACGTCTCCATTTACCAGAAGCGCATGCAATGAAAATGACGCTGGGCTTCTAGACAACTGGCCTAAATCTCACAGCACGTGACTTCGAATGACTCGGTCTCTAAGCAGAAAATGTTTCACGAATTAAACTAGACTGACAGCTGTAAGGTGGAAGTTTAATGATGATTCTTTGAGTTCAGTGACAGGAAGTGGATGTTCCATGCCCGCCCTTTCACCGACTTCAGAGAGCTGTGTGAACTTGCCCACCCCGTCAAGTCTGATTTTCAATACCTCCACAGACCTTGCACTGGATCATATCTTAATCCTCATCAGAGAGACGCTCGATTTGCTGACACACACAGACCAAACCTCAGCTGCCTGTTTCTCGCCTCAAATGACCGTAATCAACCAGCATCTTACTCACGTAAACCTTGTTTAATTCCTTCACTGGCTGCACGGGCGCTTACTGTCGCCCCGACCGGATTTATCTTATTTTAAAAGAGCATGGATACTTAACATGCAATATTAACTGTTCACGTAACGGGGTATATTGTTATTACGTTAACGACGTAGGGTTTTCTTTAAAGGTTTCAGTTCCTGTTGTAATATAAGACAGCCAACCACACAGACATTTTCAGATCTGCAGTGGTCTATTTGTTTGTTTTCTCAAGTAAGAGTACTAAAAAAAACAGAAAGAAAGAAAGAAAAACAGCGAAGCTTTTTTTTCTGTTTGGGTTTTGTTTTGTTTTTCAGCCGGACTGCATTATTAATTTCTTCTAGCGACAGATTCACTAAATCTAGGTGACAAGACAAACCCATGCAGCAGCCGTATTAGGTGAATAGATTACACAGACAGCAGGTGGAGGGGGCAGCGAAAGGAGAATGGTGGGGAGGGGGGCGCAGAGACAATGACAGAGAGACATAATAAGATACTGAGACAAAGGGAGAGCCAGATGCAAACCCACGGGGAAAATGCCTCTCTTTCTCAAATGCTGACGGTACTTTGAAAGGTTGTTTTTAGTTGCTGGCTGCAAACAATGCTATGTTCGTTCTGTGCAGAGTGAACCTTCATTGAAGCAGGTACACATGCACTTCATACGATTGTAAACTTGTCTGATTGTAACAATCTTGGAAGCTACTTT
Source organism: Conus betulinus (assembly GCA_016801955.1). Classification (NCBI taxonomy): domain Eukaryota; kingdom Metazoa; phylum Mollusca; class Gastropoda; order Neogastropoda; family Conidae; genus Conus; species Conus betulinus. The sequence goes on along the minus strand of JADBJO010000029.1, from coordinate 268,268 downwards.
TTCCAGGACAGTTTGCTCATTCGTTCTGTGTGTGCCTTGCCTGCATGAACGTCAAACGGAAAGGTACCGCAACAACAGTTTGGAGTTTTGTACCTGGAATTGTCTTACCATGGGTACTGGCATTGCCCTGTTGTTCAGTGACATGCGCACTTTCTATCGTTTTAGCTTTAGCGTGACCATGGAGAATATATGTGTGTTCGGTGTGACAACGTTCGACATCAAAAGGCTGCGTCGGTCTAACGTTAACATCAATTTGTGTTTGTACATTTCTTCAGCAGTTATTGCTGAATGCATGTTTGCTCAGGATATACATGGGCATGACTGAAACTTTTTCAGGGAATTTTCCTGTCAGCGTGTGTGCTAGATGAATGGCTACCACATAATTAGTTTTTGGAGTTATGTGCATGTAATTTCTTTGCCATGGGAGGAAAAGTATTTATCTTTTTTTTTTGTTGTTGTTGTTATTATCATTATAACAACAGTTTATACACATGTACAAAACAGATATCTCAATCAAATTTTATGAAAGTAACTTAGTGTCTTTCGTTAGTAGTGTTCTGCAAATGATCTATTGACTTTTTCCGCACAGGTCCAGTCTGATTTTTAGCCAGTATTAGGTCCGTGGAAAATCTGCACTTCAGCCATTTCATTTGTAGTAGTCACGCTTCGAACACTGTGCCTTTGCACCAGCCTGGTGATTGTTGATTGAACCCGTTGTCGTTAACGGCCATTAACTTACGAAAGGGCTCTCAAATGTCTTTTTGTTGTTGTTAATGCTTTATGCGTCATATTATACCAGTCATTTACTTCATTTTCAAAATGCTTTTTCAGTCATGGGGTTGCAAAAATCGGGCTTATTTGGCTGGCTTGGAGTCACAGATTGTAAAGACCATTCCTTCATCTGTGCTTTCCTACAAGCGTTTCACAGAATGAGTACCTTCGGGAATGCTATTGACATATGACGACAAATAATCCTGATACGGCTCTCAAACTGACCGGAACTGTGAAAAAAAAAAAAAAAACTAACCAAACTGAACGCTTTATAACGTACCTGTTCTCAGCAGTTAACTGGCCGTGTAAGATACAAATAGAAGGTATCGCAAAACTATTTATAACCATACAAAAACTACGTGAAACTTACGAAATGAATTTGTAGATGGTGACAGCTAGACACAGACACACACGAACCAAAGGGCTGTGATAAACAGTAAACCTTTGTGAAGAGATTGACGGCGCATAGAAACTCTTTCCGTCCATCTTCTCATCAATAATTAGTAACCAGAGAAATAAAGCGTTGGAATTAGGTGTAAACTGTTGTGTGATCAAGACGTGAAGAAACAGCACAAGCTTCAACACTATCAGGCCATGTACCTTCCGTGGGTAATCTGTGGAGACAAATCTTCTGTTTACGCCTGACAACGGAGAGAGAGAGAGAGAGAGAGAGAGAGAGAGAGAGAGAGACAGACAGACAGACAGACAGACAGACAGTTAGGCAGGCAGACAGACGGACAGAGGGAGGGAGGAGAAACACAGACAGACAGTCAGGCAGGCAGGCAGGCAGACAGACAGGCAGGCAGGCAGGCAGACAGACAGACAGAGACAGAGAACTCTGAACTCTGTGAACTACCTAAACTCTAATTAATGAATATGCCATAGGTCCATGTCATGGAGAAAGAGAGAGACAGACACAGACAGACACAGACACACAGAAGGAACGAACGAACAAAATTTTCATTTTAACAAGGGTAATGCGATGAGCAAATTAGAAATGCTTTCCCCCACCCAGCCCTAAGAACAAAAAAAGGCAAAAAAAAAAAAAAAAAAAATCAGAAAGCACATGGAAAACACACAAGGCAATGTAGCTGAAACAAGGAAAGAAAGCGAATGCACTAGTTGACATGCAAACTATCAAAAGGAAGAGACTACTACTACTACAAAGTCAAATAAAGAGAGAGAGAGAGAGAGAGAGAGAGAGAGAGAGAGAGAGAGAGAGAGAGACATTACATTCCAGAAGCAAGTTGATTTCTATACCCAGACTGCTGCCGTCGGTTTGGACAGCACCTCGACCACAGAATGTCGTTACCGTAATGGCGACATTAAACTCGGTCGCAAACGAAAAAAATGTCCCCCCAATGTGAAAAACCTCGGCGTGTTAGTC
>JADBJO010000029.1:248610-261110 GCA_016801955.1 Conus betulinus | reverse complement strand
TGGGGTTGAAGAGCTAAACGGTCAAACAGCAGATGCTTGCTGGTTATTCTTCGTTCTCCACAAATGCATTTTGCTTCGTTTGTGTATTTAGTTTTTGAGGGCATCAAGTTTTAATTTATAAAATATTGAAATGAAATTTTTGTACTGGTACATATTTTTCACTTGTAAATGAGGAATGTGTGTGTGTGTGTGTGTGTGTGTGTGTGTGTGTGTGTGTGCGTGCGCGCGCGCGCGCATGTGCACATGCACATTTCGGTGTGTGGCCTAAGTAGTACGGGTAAGACAGGCAAAGCACTCTAGTTTTGGTTCTTGAAAGAAGAAATGGGAGGAATCTGGCCTCTGAATTACTTGTGTGTGGGCAAAAAAAAAAAAAAACTTTCTCTGAACTGATAGACTTGTGCTGCGCGCATCAGCGCTTGCGTGTGTGTGTGTGTGTGTGTGGGGGGGGGGGGGGGGGGTGCGTGCGTGTGTGCTTGTGTCTCTGTGTGTGTTCACCCGCGCGCGCGTGCATGTGGTGTTTGCTGTGTGATTGCCTACGTAAGCGGAAGACACGAGTGAAGGTGCGAAAACACAGTGCCCTTCAGTATCAGACCTGACAAATAATGGTCAAAGTCCACAAAGGTGAACGCAGAACTGTGCATAGTGGGGAGGCGTACCCCCTCCTTCCCCCCACTACCCACACACACACACCCTTGACAGCTCCCACCCCTTTCCTCCTGCGTCAGGTGAATTCACATAAGCCGGTTAAAAAAAAACAAAATAACCTTGTGAACTTCTCACCCCAATTTATTTATGTGAAGAGCTTTGCCAGGTCAGGCATGAAAATAGACTGTCCATATAGAGAGAAAATACTAATGATAACAGTCATAATAACAATAATAATAATGGTAATAATAGTGACTGTCCATAGTGAGGAAAATACTAATGATAACAATCATAATAACAATAATAATAATGGTAATAATAGTACTTACAATAATACAGTTACACCGAAAATGATAATTACGATAATGTATCAATAATAAGTCGAACACTAATGAACGTTATAACAGTTGATATCGACAACACATTTTATTAGGCTGGGTCTACCATGTATTTTCAGAGCTATTTCTCCCCCCCCCCCCCCCCCCCCCCCATTTCCTGCTTCTCGCCCCTTCGCCCCCCACCCCACCCCCACCCCACCCCTTCCGTCTTCTTCTACCCTACCCATCCCCATTCTGTATCCGCTTCACACAATGACATCCACTATCGTCACGTCTCGGTTTCAGTTCCATCAAAAAGGAGTCGTCACTGCGTGCAAGCTAGTTCACATGAAGTGCCCCTTCGCCGCCCCCCCCCCCCCCCCCCCCCCCCCCCCCACACACACACACACAGACATACACACACGTACAAAGGGAATCCAAACCGTGGTCCAGTCCAGTCATGTTTATAGCCCCAGTCGACCGCGGAGGACGTGGGAGGACTGAAAGCCTGATACAACCAAAACTGTCTGTCTGAAAATCTAAGATTCAATCCTAAGTCAGTATCAATGACTGATTAAAATGGTGTTTGTGTGTGTGTGTGTGTGTGTGTGTGTGTGTGTGTGTGCTGCTACTAGCATTATTGTCAACTCACAAGGTAGAGCGGCTTGAATTCTCTACTCCACCTGACTGCGCTGTCATACATCTTAAGTAATTGCCGACGCGCGTGGGGAGATGGGGGCCTATTGTGTGTGTGTGTGTGTGTGTGCGTGCGTGCGTGCGTGCGTGCGCGCGCGCGCGCGCGCGCGTGTGTGTGTGTGTGTGTGTGTGTGTGTGTGTGTGTGTGTGTCTGTGTGTGTGTTTCTTTTCCCAAGATGTTTTAATGACCCAAGGGTCAAATATCGGTCGTCAACCCTGTTCTTGATGAACCTCTCCTTTCCCCTTTCCCCCCACCCCCCACCCTACGCCCCCTCGCCGTGCACTTTCTCTCCTTCCGTCTCTTTCCGTCCGTCTTCCCCCCTTTCTTCTCATCCCCTTGCCACGCTGTCATTTATTTGGAGCAGTCATGCGCAGCAAAACGTGAACATGCAAGTTGCAGAGGGAGGGAGAAGGGGGGAGAAAAAGAGAGGAGAGGAGGAGCGGCAGCGGCAGGACGCAGAGAGAGAGAGAGAGAGAGAGAGAGACAGACAGACAGACAGACAGATAGGAACTGAGGTTGGGGGCAGATGTGGAGCGATGAAGCCAGAGACAACGAATCAATTGACGCTCGTTTTATTTCCACCCACTTCAAAGAGTTAATCCTGAATGACAGTTGACGCAAGGGAGCGCTAATCTTGAAGACGCAGTCGACCACCGCAGACGCAGATTTTGCTCAGGTCAAAGTACATCTTGAATAAACAGGCCACTACTCTGTGTGGAATCCACCACATTGCCTGTGAGACTTGTCAGCTCGAGCAAGTAAACAATGAACATTAGCCTCCAATATATTGCAGGTGCGATGCGCGCCTCACTCGATCCAACCGTGTGATTGGTTTCTATGTACAAACCGAGTCGAACATAGGTTTCAATCTGTCGTGACAGAATAATTGACACTGGCCAAGGACCGTACCCTGGGGATAAATATCACGTTCATTCCACAGGCAGTTGATTGAACCAACGATGACAGGACCACTGTCTTCACCTGTCGCTCGTTGGAGGTCTGCTGCTGAAGGCGCATGTTGGATTGCGCGCACACTGAAGGTGTCCCTTCCTCATGTTCTTGATGTGTGTCTACCTCTTGGGGTTGGCTGGCTGTCCACCACTCTTCACAGCTGATTATGTGAGATTGGCAAATTTGAAGCACACACATGGTGGCATGCACGCTATGGCTGCGTGCAGGCAATGGGCCGACCTTGCCGAATAGCGCAAAACACTAAGCTGGCCAACGTACTAACCGAAGAGGGCTGCCCACCCAATTGTACAATTTTCTCGTTCAAAAGTATTTCAGTGCCTGCGAGAGCAGATACTTGGACATAATTCTGACAAAAGAGAATTGTAGGAAAGTGAAACTAAAAACCAATCGTTCCCTACCTACATTTTTGGTCAAACGCAGTGCAGTCCACATGTCGATTGCACACTTGCATACTAAAGTATATTGCGTTCCAGGACGTTGTCAAAGTCAGATCTATGAACTTACGGCACTGTCTGTACTGAAACACACGATGAAAGCAAAGAAAGACACAAAAACATACTCACCATTAAAACTATGAGTATGGCGACATACTTTATTAGTATCGCGCTTTGTAATATGATTAAAATAAAGAGCATTTGTGGCGTACCATAAACTTTTCCTCAAACAGGTCGATCTACTTTACAGTGTTGAACGAATCTAGAGCTAACATTTCGACATTTCAACTTCTGACCGTCAAATCGCATGACCAAGACGATATTCTTTATTGGCTATTTGCCTACAAATTTAACTCGAAAACTGAACCCAGTTTTGACATAAAGAGAACATGTTCCAATTCCTACCAACCGGTTGGGTGAGATTTCGTCAAACTAAGTTTTCATTCGTCCCTTTGCCTTAATGGTCTGAATTTCGGTTGTGGATATCTTTCAACCAGTTTTCATCTATACGCTGCAGACAACTCTCTGAGTCGGATGGTGTGGGAGGCACCCGAGGCCTGTGTTTCTAAGGAGGCTTAAGACTACGTACATAGAGGACCTGGACCCAGCCATGCATTGCAAGGCAGTGCCCCATCCGGTTGTCCGGGTCCTTGGAAACCTGCATAGTAGACCCGGATGGAGCCGGCTGCCACACCATTTTCGTAAAAAAAATATATCCGTGACTGCCACTTTTTTGTAATGTAGATAGTACTGGAACTAAGGTTGAAGATTTGTTTGTAAGTTCTGTTCATTTAGTGGGAGGAAAAAGAAGAAAGTGTTTTTTACTACTTACCATTTTCTCCCACTTCGCGTGCTATGTTGTCCCAAGCAGCAGAGAGAGTATCTCTATTGGCATGATTTTGGTACCTTTTTGTGTAAATACATTACCTAAGCCTCGCTGCAGCGATCAGTCTTTTATCGTCTTTGTTGGAAAGAATAAACTTTAAAAAAAAAAAAATCAGAGAAGGAGTTTGGTCCCTTCATCCGGACTGCCGGGGAAAGTACGTTTTGCACGACCGGCAAAATCACAGCTCTCGTCACATGGGTCGGGCCGGGTGCACTATGTACGGCTTTGGCCGTCGCCATTAAGTTGGAAAAGAGATGAAGCGGAGCAAGCGCTTTTTATTTTTGCTCCCCGGACGGGTGGCGCACGGCCGGGGCCGGGTCTATTATACACAGAGCCTTCAAACGGAAATCTTCCTTTCCGCTCATACTCCATCTTCATTGTCTTATGGCCTCTGCGCGTTAAGCATTCTATTTCCACTGCTTCCTTCCAGTCTAAACTGAAATCCGACTTCCTTCGCCATCAGCAATGCTACCAAAAATTGTCATAACATTCCAACCTTTCCTCCCTGTCCGCATTGCATTGCAAAGCGGAGGTTGGGGGGTTGGTAGAGAAATGGGGGGTGATGAGTTGGGATAGGGTCGTTTGTTTTTTCTTCGTTTTGCGAAAAAGGTGTGTGTGTGTGTGTGTGTGTGTGTGTGTGTTTTTTAAACTGTGTGTTCATCCTGCCGACCCGCAACTATACATTTGCATCGCCGTACAACTGCAAAACACCATAAGCGACAATAATTACAGTTAAGTCCGAAGCAAGTTAAAAGTGTCTAATCATTAACTGTCCATTCACTGATTGTGTCAGGATGTCGGTTAGTGCCTAAAAAACTAATCTTGAACAATTTCTCTCCGTAGTAAAGCTATCAGTTACAAGATTGGGCCGAGTCTGGTGACTGTAATTTCGCATGGATGTGTCAGTAAAATGACGGATTATTACTATGCTGCAAGAGAAAGCACTAAGGTTTGTTGTAATGATTACGTTCAGCTGACTACTGCCTTGTTTCAGAAACAGGGCTGAGGTTTAGAATGTTGATTTAAAGTGGAAATGGCGATTTGCACTGCAACAGGACATTGACCCCGATTTAGGAAAGATTTGAATTTTGTTAAATATGAAAACTCTTCTCTAGCTGCATGATGGAACCATCACAGTCTCTCTCCAAAACAAATTTAAATGTATTGCCTACTTCTACGCATTTTTATGCCTTTCGTCATAAAGACACGGCTGTTGGTGTCTGTACTCTTGGCGTCAACTGGAGACACACCACAGTCCGTAAACAGGTAATGCCAGGTTAACCAATTTTTTCACTGTTTAAAACTGATTTAGGAAAGATTTGAGCTGTATGATGGAAGGATCACAGTTTCTCTCCAAAGGGAGATTTAAGATATTGGAGCACTTCTACGAGTGGTCAGCCTGCTGTTCAATAATGCAAGCATCGCACAGCATCAATTGTGCAGGACACCTTATTTGGATATATATGTATATATGTCTGTATGCAAATGTACGTCAACATAGATACACACCACAGTCCGTATATTCTATATATATATATATCCGTCTCCACCAAGATTTTTCAAAAAAAATCTCAACAGCACCCCCTAAAGCAGCCAGCGAAAGGTAGAAAATCTAAAACAAAACGCAAGTGTACCTCTCTCTCTCCCTGCTGAAATCATGAAAAACATTATGTAAACAGTATAAAATGTAGGGGACAATCTTTGAGCCTATGCTTGAGGATCCATTTAAGGACGAAGAGGGAGAAAAAGATAGGAGCAGTCTGAGTGGTCAGAGAGAGTATATTCAGAGAGCAGGAGGAGCAAGATTGTGCAGGACAACCTTTAGAGATATTAGTATATATAGATATATATATATATAGATATATAGAGAGATATGCAAATGTACAATGTATAATACCATATACAATATATATTATATATACATCCATCTGCTTATCCGATTTTTCATGGATTTCTCTTTGGACTCACCCCCACCCCCCCCCCCCCCCTTCATTCCTTCTCTCTCTCATCTGGCAGGAGAGAGAGAGAGAGGAGAGAGAGAGAGAGAGGAGAGAGAGAGAGAGAGAGATACTGAAAGAGAACATTTTGAAATTATGCAGGAAATTTGGTCAAAGGGGAATAATTTCATTCCTGGCAGGTAGTGAAATTATCGTGAGAGGAATTTCACTCCCGAGAAAAATGTCCATAAATGAATTTTGCTGGTTAGTTTTGTATTCAGAAGTGAAAACATCGTGCTACGCCGGATTATGCCCATTGCCGAAATAATCACAGTCCGGGCCGGATGCGTCGTGGACAAGAACAGGAAGAGGGGCGGTTGGGAAGGGGGGGGGGGGGGGGGGGGGGGGGTATGGGGTAGGGGAAAGGTAATTCTTTCGCGACAAACGGCGTGTAACGAATTATCTCCCTTGGCGACGGACGATTTTTACGTCTTTGAATAGAAATGTAAAATCCTGTTGTTGCACATCAAAGGAAAGGGTAAACCATGAACTACTCAGCATACATTTGAATACATTGTGTATGATACCACGCTGTTGTGACGCTTAACTACCCCACACGGAAGTATTCGACATTCCTCGTGCTTTAACTTTTTGTGTCCAAAACACTATCTCCATTGTTTATTTTTTTCCATAAGGTACCACCTAAAACTAGAAGGAAACACGATTACATCCATTAATTGAAAAAAAAGATGTAAGACTTTTTTTTTAGACCTCTGTCAGTTATACACCATACGGCCAACGGAAACAGCTGTGAAATACGAAAGTGCATAAAACAGATTCGAAACATATCCAGCTAAAGTATGTCACATGGGAAAATACATGAAGCACTACATCGCGTTTACTTTCCAAAGTGCAAGACTGTTTGAGGACTTGCCTTATGCCTGGATTACTATAGCAAAGCTGCAGAAACTGAGCTAGAGCTTATGTGAAAGCAGATAAACCAAGGGCCATGTAATGATATTCTCCATGGATAACGTGGTCATCATAAAGCTTACCCAGCTTACCCACCCTCAGCCCTGGGGCAAAATTCCTTCAAACTTCTTCATACTCTAGCCAAAATCAACATCTTCGAATACACCTTCGTTTCCCCCTTCCATACCATCATTTTGGAATTCTCTATCAGCTTGGTGTCATTAAGCTGGTGCTGTCCTCTGAGGACTCTACCCCTTTGAACAGGGCCTCTCTGTTCCCCAACTTTCAGGGCCACTTACTCGGTCAGGACTGGTGAAAGTCTAGAGCAGAGATGGTCGAGACTTACCCTTACGTACCATTACCTCGGTCGGGGACTGGGTTTTTTTTTTTTTTTTTTTTTTTTTGTTTGTTTGTTTGTTTGTTTGTTTGGGAGCCGGAATAGCTCAGTTGGTAGAGCGCCTGACTCGCAATCTTGGGGTTGCGGGTTCGAACCTCCGCCGGGGCGTTTCGGTACAGGGGGATTTTTCCCTCGGAGTTAACATTGGTTCTGACTCCATTTCCCACACAGTCCTTCGAATGAGACTATAAACCGACCGAGGTTCCGTGTTGTGAACGCACGCATAACATCTTGCACACACGTAAAATCCCATCACCAACATTCGGAAGAGTAGGCCAGTTTGGCTGTTGGTATGGATGACACATTACTCATAGCATGCACCCTGAGTGAGAAATGGAAAGAATGAAGGAAGTAAGGAAAATGAGTGATCGATATTGAACGATACTGACTGGATGACACGGGAAACGACCGAATGAAGCGCCACCTGGCAGCTCTTCAGTCGGCACTACTCAGGTAGGCAGCCGTTGTGTAAATGAGTGTTACATGTTTATAGTTGATATTGTAAAGCGCTGTGAGCTCTAGTGAGAAAGGGCGCTCTATAAATGTACGTTATTATTATTATTTGTTTGTTTGTTTGTTATTGTTGTTTGTTTGGGGGGGAGTGGTTGTTGTTTTATTAAGTCCTGAGAATGGAGTGTACTGCTTTTCTTTCTTCAAATTCTGTGCATGAATCCTATATATATTACCGTCTAATGTACTTCACCTTCCCCGCTCTATACTTCATAAGTTGTACAGGGATCAGGTATGACCCGCACCTCAACGTGATTTGGGAAGACGAATTAATTCAAGAAACCTAGCAAGGCAGCAGTATACGCACAGTGTTGTATAGTAGACATGACTGCGCTTTTAGAAGCCATACAGTATTCTTCAGGAATGGTGCGGAAATCCCTCTCCTGCGGCGCCTCCCCGACACTACCCGGAGTTTAGGGACCAAGGCTAAGCAAGGCAAGGCAAGTTAAGGCAAACTACTCTTACATGCTTCCAATCTTGTTTTTGTTTGTTTGTCTGCAATGTATTTATTCTCTGAGGTCAGAGTGCGGTCGAGTACCGATGATTGGGCGTGACCTGAAGCGTGTGTCCTACAGTTGCGTGTGGGCAGTGGATCCCTTAGTGTGACAGCAGGTTTCAGAATCACTGATCAGCACTGCGCCTTGTTTGGTTCCACGAAGCACTCAATGATTGTTGTCGCTGACCCCGGCCATGCCAGCCTCTCCTTCAACAGGTGTGTTTCGTTGCTTTTGTGTTACCAACTGGGAGAAAGAGTCGAGAATTCGCAAATAGCCCTACCTATTTCTTAGCCCTACCTACTTCTTTCTTTACCCCCCCCCGCTTACACAGAGATATATACAGATATGTGTCTCTCTGTCTGTTGTGTGTCTGTCAGTGTGTGTGTCTTTGTCTGTAAGCCTCTGTGTGTGTGTGTGTGTGTGTGTGTGTGTGTGTGTGTGTGTGTGTGTGTGTGTGTGTGTAGAAAGAGAGACAGAGTGAGACACAGAGAGAGTAGTCATCATCATCATCATCATCATCATCATCATCATCATTATCATCATCATCATCATGGTTGTCGTCGTCATCATCATCATCTTGACGAAGATGAGCTGACAAAGCTAGGCGGAGAAAGAAGGGGGAACAACAATAAGAATGACAATCGAGTTCACACACACACACACACACACACACACACACACACACACACACACACACACACTGCCTAAAACGAGAGAAAAACAACACCCTCTCTGATGAAAAGGGGAAAATGGGAGGAAAGAATTAACCTGACGAGCCATACACCACCACCAAATCAGAGTTGGCTTCATACGGCTCCAGGGGTTTCCTGTGCCCCACACTGTTGGTAAAAGGACCCAGCCATAGCGTACTCCTTCTGGATGCCCAAACATATAGTCTTTTTGTTGTTTGTTGTTGTTGTTGTTGTTTGTTTCTTTCTTTTTTTTTTACTTTTTTTTTTTTTTTTTGGCTTTGTTTGTTTTGTAGTCTGATTTACTCAGTGAGGTAGCATCAAGTCAGCAGTCAAACGTTCCGAATTCGAATCCCGCTACCGGCAGACATTTCTTTTTAAAAACTGCCATTTTCATTGCCCTTCTGAACGTATTGTCGTTCTGGCGGTATCAGTGTCGTATTAACTTTTTGTTGTTCTGGAAGAACTACATGTTTCTGTGTATAATCGGCGTTAACTTACGTCCAACTACAATTTCGTAAAGATGGGGGTTGGGGGTATAGGATGTGAGGGCCAAGGAAAAGGAAGGGAGAAGGGTGGACAGAGGGGGGTAGGGGTAAACGTGGGCAGCAACGCCTGGTTATTATTGCCATAGTCATAAATTTTCGATGAGGAAAGAAAACATGATATAAGGTAGGCGCACAAACAATAGGTGTGGTAAATTTCACACCCACGCTGAAGAGTGAAGTTTAGCATAGCAAAAAAAATGCAAACAAAAATACAACAACAACAAAACAAAAAAAAAAAGGAAGAGAAAAAAAGAAAAGAAAGGAGAAATCCTCATGGTAACTGCAGTAAATATCTCTAGATCACCTCACGACAATCGCACAGGAAGGGACAGAAATGGAATGTCACGCCGCAAGAAAAGGGGAGACGGGAGTCGGGGAGAGGGGAGGGAGGAAGGGAGGGAGGGGGGCTCAGAGAAGGGAAGGGTGTGAAGAGTGACAGGCGTGTAGGGAACCCCAACCAAAATAAATGTCTCGTTGTATGTGCAAAGTCAGTGACCTAAATGTAGGTGTAGGTGTTCCCCCCCCCCCCCCCCCCCCCCCCCCCCCCCCCCCCCCCCACCCCCCCACCCCCCCCCCCACCCCCCCCCCCCCCCCCACCACACACAACGTTTTGGTTGGTGCTCTCAAATCAACGGCCTATCCTGACAGGTCTTGATACGGTCACGTGCCTGCTCGTCACTTGATCACGTATCGCCTAATCACGGTTCACTTCATGCAATAATTTTTTGTTGTCTATGTCCATAATCCATGACATTTCTATCCAAAGCGGATATCGATTGTAATATCATTGTACGGGGTATATTTCCACTAACAGTTCTTTCATATTTGAAGAACAGAAGTTATATTTGAAAGATACGTTAGGAAATGAGCAGTGAATAAACTGTGGGATTATTCGAGAGAAAGAAATAAGAGTCCTTGGTCAAAGCATTATTTTAAATATCAAAATGCGAATGAAGTGGGCCAAAACTTTCATCCAATACTGTGGTTTCTAACTGTGAGTGAACGATAATCACTAATGGCAGTTTTAATTTCAAACTTCCTTGGGTTCAGACGCTAACGAGAAAAAAAAAATCTTATGGTTTTATATGTAGAACATTATCAAGTGGTAAGATAAGAACGTAAAATGATGACCATTTGGGGCTTTGTTACAACAGTCATGAAAACGACATTTCGTCGTGCCAGCGTAGCTCTCCAATGGGGTGTTTCGTGTGTTTCCCGTCCGACACATTTGTGAACTGTTTTCAAAACTGTTTAGGGTGTACATTATTTTATTGTGGTGTAATCTGGTGATATACGTTTGTTTGTTTATTTGTTTGTGTGTTTTGTTTTGTTTTATGTTTTATCAGTTCGCAGCATGAGTTAATGAATACTACTGCTTGTATCTGCGCCTCGTTTGAAAACCACACGGAAGATGAGAACTGGATAGCCTACTTCATATTCTTGACATGATTGAAACTTTGTTTTGGATCGATTTAATCCATCGTCACAAATTTGTGCGATGCAGTTTTGAACATTGAAAGAAACAGGCACCAAAGAACCCAGAAGGCGGATCTCTGATCTCTGATTTTGTCCATCAATCGACCAGTCGGCGAAGCAGCGCAATAGCTCGAACGTACGCATTTTGCCGTGCTGTAAGACGCCTTCTAAAAGAAACATCGTCAAAATACTGGTTGCTCCAAATCATGAACATTTCACCAGGAAACAAAATCCTGTGGCATAGGCCTGACAGACTTAGCTGATCAGATAAGGGACAGTTAGCAATTGCAAGTATGTAAAGGGAGAAATAATAACAACATCTCGCTTCAGTGTCCCACTATTCTTTGTCAATCTTCTTTGCGCAGGTAACACACTACTTTCAAGCTGGAGAATACTCGGCTGCCCTCTGCAGTCAACATGCGTGACAGCTTTTTTTTTCTTGCGCGCTGCTCAGCGAGAGCGGCCCACTGTCTGCACGCAGCCTTAGCCCGCGAGCAAAGCACCGTGTGTGTGTTTCAAACTTGACATTTTGACACCGCAAGCTGTGAGGTGTGGGGAAGAAGTGGCCAGCGAAAAGAAGACGCAGAAGAAGAGTAATCAGATCAACAGGAAGGGACAAGTGCCCTTATGCGTGATGAAACTCCGACCAGTGAATAGCGTGAATTCTGATCCCGTCCACTCTGTATCTTTGGCGATCGCAGAAAGTGCGAAGGAAAAGAGAGAGGTGAAAGCTACAGAGTCGTCTGGCAAAAAACTTGATCTCTAACGTATTCCGAACTCTGCGTGATACTCCTGCCTGAGAACCGAACTCCGGCCTGTCGTTTTGCTGGCCTTGTTTTCCTTTCAGTCCAGGCGATCTTGTATGGCGGCCAACGTGGAAGGAAGAGAATTTGGAACTTTGTTTTACAATGGACTAATGACATACAGTAAGTCAATTCAAAGTGATTCGTGACATCCTCGCCTTGAAACAAAAGATTAGGCGAAGACCAGGTTAACCGAGATCGGAATAAAAGTACTGTTTGCTAGGACGTTTACAGAACTGTTCGAATCATGTAGCCCAACAAATGTGTCATCACGGAGAGAGAGAGAGAGAGAGAGAGAGAGAGAGAGAGAGAGAGAGAGAGAGAGAGAGAATCAGAGACAGAGACAGAGTAAACCTAAACAACCACCTTGTCTTCCGTCTTTCAAAATCCACCTCATCGTCAGTTCAGACGAAATCAATATGGTCTGTAAGAGCGAAACTTCAGAAACGGATTTTCTTTTTGTCTAACTACTGTTGCACCGTAAATGGTAAAGTTCGCTGATTGGTGGACACAACGAATTCAGTTTTCAGGCCAGACACGTCATGCCGTGGCAGTTAGAAAGCTTAGTGCAAAGCCCCCATACTGCGATTCAAGGATGGGAAACAGATTAACGGACAGACAGACAGACAGGCACACGTTTGTGTTTAATGCTCAAGACTCTAACCATCGCATGAAGTTATCTGTAATGGGGATGCCAGGAAAAGAGCATGATGAGGGAGT
>JADBJO010000029.1:236110-243610 GCA_016801955.1 Conus betulinus | reverse complement strand
ATGTAGACCACAATGTCGGGCCTGGGGCACTGGAACAGCAGACGGTCGATGTCTTATCTGTTATCCTAGCGTGGCCTGCGAATCAGAGATTTGTTTTCTAGATCCATTTGTTTGACCCCCGTAAACCAAGAAGAAAAAATTAACTCTATTTGCGATGAAAAGACGGGCGTTGTCTCCTCCTGACTTTTTTTTTTTTTTTTTATTCCGGAACAGGTCTGTTCGCGTGTTGAGTATTCCGCGGTCCTGACATCAGGACAATGACCTTATCCCATCCTCTCCTTCTCCTCCCTCTCCACCCTTCTGCCCTTCCCCCTTCCCCCCTTCCACCCCCTCCCCTCGCTGCCCTGCTGCCCATATGAAGTGCACAAAGGTGTAGTCAGAGCAATGATTAAGTTCTATCGGCACTTTGATGTTTTTCCATAGCCACGTTGTTCTCACGACGCCTTCCTAAAAACAAAAAGCCCAGCTGACTTCGGCAGTGCGGTCGTTGACCTTGTCAGGAATGTTAACAACCCCGAAAGAATGCACTGACGAGATTTAAGCACACGACTGCACCCCCACCTCTACCCCACCCCCACCCCCCACCCCCACCCCCACCCCCCACCAAAAAAGAAAACAAAGCAAGGGATGCCACACCTTGGCAAGCATGCCGCTAAAAAACAAAAAATGACAATAATACAATGAAAAAGACAAAAGCTCGCTGTGCTTTCTATTGTTAAACGTGATCTTGGCAGGTCTGACAGCATATGCGAGTTGCAAGCAGACAGAGCGGCGACACAGATGAAACTTGCCTGCGCATAAATGCCAGGTTGAATCAAATCAGATATTTGTGAAACAGATTAATGGGGTCCGGTAACTTTAATATAAATACATTTACCATAACTTACCATTTTTTAAAGTTAAGGACCAACATGCGCCGTACAGATTTGACAGATTTGACGAGACCAAACACTTTAATAATTTTCCTTTCATTATTTCCCTGAATAAGTGAGGAAGGGGAGTGGGGGTGGGTAAGGAAATTCCACGTCAAATACGGCATTGAAACAAAGCGGGAGAATGCTATACGCAACAATCCTCTGAATTCAACCTTCAACAACAATGTCTCTGACAAACAGTATTAGCAGCGTGTGTGACCTCCATTGTGTCCAAAGCATTCAAGACTGCGTTGTTGCATGAACCACATCATGTTGCATAGGACAGCTTGTGACATGCATTCCACTCTTGGTGGGGCTATTGTTGCACCTAATTCGTCTTCTTCTTCATACACTCAGACAGAACCACAGAGGCACTGACGAAGGCTGCTTAACGGTGGAGGCCCTCCATAGAGTTTCTCCCTCGTCGATGTATCAGCAGGCCAGGTCTCTGCTCTTAGCTTTTTACGTGTGTGGGACAGTCCTGCAGGAAGTGTTCCACAGTCATTGGGGCTGTACCACATGGGCACCCTGTAGACTCGCCAATGTGGAATTTCGTGAACATGTGGTGTTTGAGTCTTGAGTCCCCAGTCCTTAGTCTCACAATGCTCCCTTTTAGCAGCTATTCGAGATTAGCGAGAGGAGGACGATACTGTTGAACCTGACGTCCAGATTCGTCCCACAGACCTTCTATCAGGTTCAAATTCAGACTGCTCGCTGGCACTACAGTCTGTTGACCCTGGCTTGCTGGAAGAAGGCGTTCGTCGCTCTGGAGCGATGGGACTGGCATCGTCGTCTTGGAACACTGCGTTAGAGTCGATCTGTTGGAGGTCTGGAACAACGAAGGCCGCCGCTGCAGAATCCCTAAGCTGAGTATCCCACAACGACAGAAATATCCCATGACGCGTGTCGACTCCTTACCACACCACGACAAAAAACTCCCACCATGACGATTAGTTCCAGAACAGCGACATCTGCAAAGCAAAGCGCTCTCCGTGAAGCCTCCAGATTCTAATGCGTTCGGTAGCTGGTTCCAAGCAGGAAGGGAATTCACTGTGTACAAGACTGACTGCTTGCGTTGCCATGTCACCTGTCGAGTGCACCAGGCTTCTCAGGCAGTCAGTTTTGGTCTGCATATTGCAGGTCGTGCATTGAAATTAAAGCCATGTTTTGAACACTTTGATCACTTTCAACATTGTGGACGGCAGCTCGTATATGATGCCTAATGCCGTTTGAGGTTGCAGTTTTTGCTGCAGAGGCTTGCCTTTGGATAACATGATCCTCCCTTGGTTTGGTGACCTTAGGCCGATCAAAACGTTGTCGTTCCTGAACCCTTCCAGTAGCTGAAACCGCTGCCTCAGCATGATCATGACGGAGAGAGAGACTCTGCAAATCTCTGGACCACCAGCCTGACGGAAACACCGTCTTGCAGCCATGCAAATGCTCTTGCCCTGTCCAGGGTGTTTAGTTTTCGTGGTGGAGGTATGTTACAACAGTGCATTGAAGCTATATTGACAAACATCAACCCTACTCTTCCACGTACATTAAAAGTTTTCACTCTGGCAGGTTTTGCACAAACTGTATTCTGACAAAGTAGCGATGAGAAAACGTGACAACTTTTCGTGCACCAGTTTACAGAATGTAACCACTATCGGCAATTTTCCCATGCCCAGACAGCTCTACGGCAGTCTAGCAAGCTCTCGCCTTCTCTTGCCCCCACTCGCCGATAGGGTGTGCTATGAAAAACACTCACACTCGCCAAAGTCGCGAAATTTCTCACTACCTCGCCGCAATGAAACGTACAACTGTGCACACTCGCTTGCAAGACAGACAGCTGAACAGGAGTCCAAAGAAAAACAACAAAAAAGGAGTGGTTATATTCCGTATTTGGCCAGAAGACGCTCTCTCTCTCTCTCTCTCTCTCTCTCTCTCTAATGGCTTGGGGGTGTAGGTGATTGTATCTGGGTGTGTGTGAGGGGTGACGGTGGTCTTTTCCTATTGTCTGCTATTTTTCATCTTCGAATAAATATTCCTTAAACCCTGATTATTATTGGAGGAGGAGGGGCGATGGATGTTTTGAAATACTGCCGTATGCGTGCGTGGTTAACAGAACTAAAAACTTTCGCCATTTAGCTTAATCCACAACTACCACTACCACCACCACCCCTGTGTGTGTGTGTGTGTGTGTGTGTGTGTGTGTGTGTGTGTGTGTGTGTGTGTCGCACTGTCTCTCTCTGTCTCTGTCTCTCTGTCTTGTCTCTGTCTCTGTCTCTCTCTCTGTCTCTCTCTGTCTCTCTCTCTCTCTCTCTCTCTCTCTCTCTCTCTCTCTCTCTCTCTCTCCACTCAATGTTTTCCTTCCCTTCTCCCCTAAAGGAAAAAGTTATAAAAAGAAAAAAAAGGGGGTGGGGGAGGTCACTGTTGTGTTAATGCACGTTACGCCACCAGCTGACTTGTCTGCTTTTGCCCCCGAGGACAAAGCTAAAGGAATCTGTTGTTAACTGTATCTGTTCACTCTACCTGGAAAACAACTCAGTGAAGGAAGTTTTCTTCAACCCATTGTAATTGCAGATGTCATGGCACATTCCATTTCTTTTTTTCATTTTACTACCTCAAAAAATCTAGGCAACGCTTGCAAATGATACCTGAGTGAATTCGTCCTTTTTTCTTTTAATTTCCTTTGTCGTTGGCATTGTTTCGTATTTTATAGTTGTTGTTTTGTCAACAGAGATAATGTATTTTTGGACAAGTCTGTTGTTACGTTTTGTCCCTATTTGAATCCGTCTGAAGGTACAGTTTTGTTCATTTAAAAAAACACATGCTCACAGGAAACACGAACACGATTCCTTTGCTGTTAGACGATAAACGATATGTATGTGTCCAAAGAAATGCAGAATTACGTGGTATAGACTAGTCCCATTTCAAGTGGTTGAGAAAGACTTTGTGTATCATAGTGCTTTTCTTTTCAAGTGAATAGAATTTTGTTTCAACAAAATTAACTTCTTTGAATTGCTAGGGTCTTGACCATCTGAAGAAAGGTTTTTCATTATTTGCGACAAGAAGAATCATTCAATATATTTTTATATGACACCCCTCTTGATCCACAATGTACGACGAAAATGGATCTCGGTATAGGACCACATGCTGTTTTGCATCAGACGTCTGCAATCAAAAGCTGTGGTTATACTGGTCAGCAACAATTTTGATTACTAAGTCAAGATTATATGTAATAACGTTATAGACAACTTTATTTTTTTTCCTAATTACAGACATGAGTAAAGAATCAATGCTAATGAATGTATAAGGTTCAAACTGGAATCATCAGAATTTATGAAGAACTGGAAAACTACATGAATGAGATAGGACTTACAGTTACAGTTATGGGTGGATGTAACTGGAATTCGATTTTAGACCCAGATTTGGTTAAATATTATTACATTAAAACAGTCGAAAGGTGATGGACACATACATTGAATTTTGATTGGATCTATGGAAAGAGTCGGCCTGACTGATATCACTGCTTACAGACAAATGAAATGACATAAAGCATAGAAGAAACTGACGTACAGTGTAGACACGGGACAGAAGTCGTTTGATGACTTGATATTAAAATTTCATTTGGAAAAGACATCAAGAGATACATCTGTTCACAGATTCTGCATACACAAAGTGATAACCATGAACACAATGCAGATAACTGAAGAGGAAGTGGGAGATAATGGGGGTAAGAAAGTCGATTGAATTGTTTTGCGCTCCAGAGCACAGGGCTGTGAAAAGGGAAAAAAGGCTATTTTCTGTTACCTAAAAAAAAGGTATCAATAAATAATATGAAGACGCTTAGTAACACACGAAGGAAACGAAAATGACAGGCAAGTGAAAATAAGCAAAGCGGTGAATCATTTCATTTAAACTTAAATGAAAAAATAATTAAGGCAAAAATAGATAAACACACACACCAATGGGCAACGTAAATATTTAGTAGACTAAAAATACAATACAAACAGGACGAGTATTTTTTTAATGTCTTCAGACATTGCAAATAACAAACAAAAAAAAAGCAGAAAGCAAAGCTTTCGGTTATTTACTTCAGTGTGAGAATTCTCATGCTGATTACTTTCAGAGGAGTATTGTTTTGTGCATTGGTTGGCTATTGGTTAGTTGCTTGCTGGCTGTTTGCTTGCTTGCTCACTGATTCATGAAATCGATAGGTGAATTTGGGATTTGGTCATTACATAATGATTTTAGACATAGGAAGCTATCTTCAACCCAAAAAGAAGACCCATTAACTCGTTACCAAGATAAAAAAGTGAGTTATAAAAACACCTTAAATCCATTTTGTTGTTGAAATGTCATGCAAAATAAAACTGGATCGTCATTTACTGCCAACAGACTTAAGTATGTACTCTCGATTACCATGAATGAAGATCAGACAGGTCTCTTCAGTGAAAGATATACTGCCGACGACAGTAGATTAAAGTTCCTGGTTGGATGCACTTTTCAAACTTCAATAACTAATTGACTGAATTCATTTCCAAAAGGCTTACGATTTTGTAGATCGATGCTTTATGATCAAAGATCTGAAAGCTTTGGCGTCTGGACTTTCTCCATGTCGAAGGATTCTCTTTTTTGCAATGAAAACATCAAATCATATGCAGTTGGTCATGACACAATACTCATGGTTAGGGATCAAAAGAGATAGCTAGCAAGGTGATCAAATCTCTCCGTAACTATTGTTGGTGTATGCAAAAGCTTTGGGAACTGTGGTCAGATAACATAGATCGATTGATGGTAACTCAGTTTAAATATAAGGACTGTAAAAATAGTAAAATTGTACATTTCCTGGATTGTATTTAGATGATGACAGAGCGTGATGTCATTTCAGTTGAAACTTTAATCAAAGTAACTGAATTTGCGGGGAATAAAGTAAGATGTTTGGAATTGAAGGCAAAACCTCCGCCATACGATTCGGTAGTGAAAAGATGAAATTCTCTCCATATTTGAAAGTTAACTAAAAATCCACCTAACTTTGAAACAGCGATTTTTAGAAGGTAAATTTCATAAATTAAGTATTAGAAATCAAAATTGTATTGAATATCGATCTTGGTTAAGACGTCGATTACGTGCTGAGAAGAGAAACAGTTATAAAATCTCTCATCCGGATGATGATGCTGTTACCAAATCCTCAAAACACTTTCACGAATACTTTGTATACCGTGTGCTTCATATTCATGGAGAGAAAGAAACAAGAAGTAAACAATCAAAACACTACCGCTAAAAGTATCAAGGAGGGGGGACTTAATGTATTACAGGTCTGAAGTTAGTTTCGATACGAAAGGTGAAAATGAGTGCTTGCGAAATGGAACAACATTGTTTCCGCCATCGTCCCCTGTTATATGGAAAGTCAAAAACTATCGATCATTTTTGCCTGTGAGTGCTTCAGTAAATCGTTTCTTCTAAAACTTACACTTTTTTTTTTAACTTAGAATCAACATCACGAGGGCAGATGTCAGAACTAACTTCATAATAATACAAGGGGTAAAAAAAATATATAATATATACAAAGACTGGAGTGGCAAAGGAGATATAGCAGACGTTTTTTTCATGATGAGGCAAAACATATCAATACAAAATTGCATGCATGTCATCAATGTACTCGGGCAAGAAAGATAATATTCATAGCAACAGGAATTGAGGCTGAATCCAATGTGGGCAGAAATAAATAACAGTAAACTGAACGATGTTTTTTTTGTTTGTTTGTTTGTTGTTGTTTTTTTTTTGTCTTGTTTTTTTTTTTCTTTTTTTTCTTTTTTTTTGAAAAGGAAACTAGAATACTCTACACTATTTCGAAAATGAATAACGAGACGCCTAAATAACAAAAAGACAAAAAAACTCTTAGTGGAACCTGATATCTAATAATGTACGTAAAATACAAGAATTGAAACAAAAATGGTTTCAGGTTAGAATACTTCATAGAACAATAGGAACCAAGGCACTGCTAAAGAGTACGTGAATTTAGAAAACGAAAAAAAAAAAAGCCATTTTACTCAAATCGAAAAGGAAATGACTTTTCAAGTGTTTTGGTGATGCAATGTTGTTCAACAGTTCCAGTCAAATTTGGAAAAGATCTGATTTTAGAACAGATATGAATACAAACTAACAATGTGTTCAACGTTTCATTTTCAAACTTTACCTCTTTCGAGATATCCGAGTAATTGTAATACTGATGATGTGGTTTTGAGTTTGATGATTGTACTTGCTTATACATAGAGATGTAAAATGAACTTTGTCCGTCCACATGTTGCCCGCGTTTCTAGTTCTACAGAAGCTAAGTAATCAACAGATAACAGAAAAAACCTACACAGCGTCAATGAACACGGAGAATGGTAACGTCACAGCCCAATGAACCTATCACGAATAATCAAATCTTGGGATGATAATATTTGCCACGAGAATGTGTGTGCACATAATTGTAAAGGTTTCAATGTCAAAGGGAGCATTTTTTTGTTTTCAAAACAAAAACTATGGAAGTTTCAAATGCACTTTTTACGATCGGTGGTGATGGAAAACGAAGTACTATTTTTTTTCTTTGGTG
>JADBJO010000029.1:228610-231110 GCA_016801955.1 Conus betulinus | reverse complement strand
CATCATTACGTGCGGAAAAAAAAGACCACTGATACTGGGCAATCACAGGTTTGGTATCCAAACTCTGCGTACAATGTTTCATCTCACACCGACACCTGGACTACACACTTCCAACCTTCCCGTCCAAAAGGGGCGAAAGATGAGAGACAGGGGAGCGAACTTCCTGCAGCGAGTTGAAGCTCCTGTCATTTCTAAAGTGTCCCACCCCCCCCCCCCCCACCCCCCACCCCCCTCCTTTTCCCGTTCTCCCCTCCCCATTGTCAACTTCTACCCGGTACTCAAGAAGAACAAATGGAACACTAATTCCGAATATTCGTTGTCTGAAGGTAATGAAATCAAGTAGTTCTTTACAGTTCAGAGGTATAGAGTGTAGTAAGAATTCCATATAACAAAGCGAAGAGCTGGAGTGTTTGTTCATTACTTCCACCAACAAGGTTATATTAATTCAATCTGATTTGTCTGTCTGTCTGTCTGTATATCTCTCTGAAACTTGATGGAATGATGCAATGCGGACCAAGAACAGACTCGTTAACTTTTGGTACGGATAGGAATCAACGGGCAGCTTTTTTTCTAATGTCACTTTTTTTTATATTGCAGGATAGAGTTTTCTGACACTTTCGTAGATGAGATAACGATGACAATAATAATCATAATCATCATCATCATCATCATCATCATCATCATAATGAGACTAATGATAATAACAATAGTGATAATGATAATAACTTTTGTATAGCGCAAATATCCCACAGTATAGACTATAAGCGCATGAAGCACACAAGCACACAAACATCCAGTTCATCGTCCAAGGTTGATGAGTTACTCGCAACTTTCATGAAAAATGTAAGTCTTCAGTTTTGAGAGTGTTTAGGGAGTTAATGTTTCAAAGAGAGAGACAAAAAAAAAAAAGAGTTCCAGAAAACAGGAGTTTGATACTGGAATGATCTTCGTCCAAATGATTCATGACTGGTTTGTGGAACTACATCAGACTGAGCTAGAAGAGAGAACACTGAACATGTTTAATGTCATTATTTATACAACCTTAGTGACATGGGGGGTACATCACAAAATAATCATATTGAAAACGAAAGTAATAAATATAGATAAACATCATCAATTGAAAGCTTGAAATACAAGCAAAATAGGCCAGTATCTCGACCACCCAGTTTAATACTATACATAGAAGTAAATATGTAAATACGATAACCAAAATATTTTACTACTTCCTGTAGCATTCATTTTTCATTTGAACGTCGTAAATTCTAGTTGATGATAACATCTGCTCGTATTTTGTATGCCTCTGCAATATATCTGGCAAGTGATTTCACTGATTTATCGTCATAATTCAGTTTTTAAAACTCCGAATATGTCCTGATTTATGGCAACATTCTTTTGAAAAAAACTACACACTTATCACGTACAGCACTGTAATTTTTACAATGAAAAAAAAAAAAGCGATTCTTCCTCCCTAAGGAAGCCAGACGATGGACAAGGTGTGTGTGTGTGTGTGTGTGTGTGTGTGTGTGTGTGTGTGTGTGTGTGTGTGTGTGTGTGTGTAGAGGTGTAGATGACTCAGTATGGAAACATCTTTTATGGGCGTTTAGTCCAAGAGTCCTTGTTCCAAGTCTGGAGAGACAAAAATTCTATGCCATCTGTTCGTTATTACTGAAATTCAATTTTCTGTTTCGAAAATACTTTTTAAAGCCATAAAACCAGCTCTATTTATCCGTGTTTTCCATTTTAGAATGTCAGTTTTGTTTATATGAAGCTATCATCCTGTCTTTGAATTCCAGAATAAAAACCATCCTCATAACCAACTCCCTGGCACATCCATGCAATCCCAAAAATCCGTGAGTAGTCAAAGAGAGACAGGGTGTTTTAAGGCCCACCAAAACAACGAACAGCCACAGAAAATCATGAATTTCATGCTAAATGCAACAGGCAGATATAATGCATGGATCTCAATGATTAAAATCAAAATAATCAGATATATTAAAATTCACGAACTTGACTGTCAGATCTGATGTGGACTTACATCACAAGCGGGATCCAGCTAATTCAATCACGTTTATGAAAAAGGCAAGGGAGGTGGAGGGGGGGGGGGGGGGGGGGGGGGGGGGGGGGGGGGGGGACTGTCGGTTTTCTTGGGGGGGGTTTCTCTTTAAAAAAAAAAAAAAAAAAAAAAAAAAAAAAAAAAAAAAAAAAAAAAAAAAAAAAAAAAAAAAAAAAAAAAAAAAAAAAAAAAAAAAAAAAAAAAAAAAAAAAAAAAAAAAAAAAAAAAAAAAAAAAAAAAAAAAAAAAAAAAAAAAAAAAAAAAAAAAAAAAAAAAAAAAAAAAAAAAAAAAAAAGGATCAATTCTGTTCTGAAAGACAAAAGACATGATTACAGTTTCAAAGCGAAGTAAGTACAGGCAGAAATTTGAAAGAAAAATGATTGTACTGTCATGATCATGATTCAAACTGCATGTCCCTAGCCCTCATATGGCCTTCGTGGTCAGCTA
>JADBJO010000029.1:208610-223610 GCA_016801955.1 Conus betulinus | reverse complement strand
GGGGATCACAGAAGACCTAACCGCCAGGCCAAAAGGCAAGGAAACAAATGATTACAAAGCAACAACATCCAACATACACAGACAGATGAATAGATTGATAGACAGGCAGATGGTTATTACGTTATTTTGAAGCTGGGAAAGTCTCGTGTCGAAATGACAGAGCTGCATTGCGGTGTCTGCTCTAGTGGGGGTCCTTATGGCGACCTGGCACAGTATTCTCATATGGACGAGCCTGCCTGACCCCGTGACTGCTTGTGGAGAAGTAGACCCAGCGTGGTTGTGTATGGGGAGAAATAGAGTAGGCAGAAAAAGAAGTAAGGTCTAAGACAGTAGGTAGACTGAAAAGAAGAAGAAGAAGAAGAACAACAACAACAACAACAAAAATAAGACGCTACAAAAGGAGGAGGAAGAAAAAAATCGAAGAGGAAGAGGAGAAGACGGAAGAGGAAGAAGAAACAGGAGGAGGAAGAGGAGGAAGAGGAGCAGAAGAAAGGGAAGGGGAGAAGGAAGACAAAGAAGGAGAAGAAGGACAAGACAACGATGAAAAAGGTGAAGAAAGGCAAACGAAGAAAAGGAGGAACAAGAGGAAAAGGAAGAGGAGAAGAAGAGGAGAAGGAGGCAGACGAAGGAAGAAGGAGGAGAAGAAGAAGAGGAAAAAGTGGGAGTAGAAGGGAGAGCAGGGAGGGAGAAGGAGAAGAAGAAGAAAGAAAGAAAGAAGGAGGGAAGGAAAAAAGACGAGAATAAAGAAAGGAAGAAAGACGGGAATAAAACGGAGAAAGAAAGAAAAAGAAAGAACGAAAGAAAGAAAGAAGAGTAAGAGGAGAAGACGGAAGAGGAAGAAGAAAACAGAGAAGGAGGAGGAAGAGGATAAAAAAAAGGAGCAGAAGAAAAGGAAGGGGAGAAAGGAAGACAAAGAAGAAAGAAAAAAAGAAAGAAAAAAGAAAGGAATACAGAAAGAAAGAATGAAATCAAAGAAGAACAACAAGCATACAAAAAAAAGGAAGAAAGAAAAAATTATAAAAATATCAAAAACAGTAAAAAGCTGTGAGCGTTTGAAGCTAGTACGCTTCCCTATCATCCATACTCTTGGTTTCCTTCAGTCGAGCGGGGGAAAAGTGGATTACACCCGTACACAACCAATGAGACTCAACAGCTGCGCAGTATCTCTTCTGCTTGGGTTGCCCTCGGTGGACTGCTCAAAAATCACCCATCTGTGGACTTGCGTGCAGAAGGAACCTGAGTGTGACGACACATTCTGGAAGAAGGTAGAGAAAGGGAAAAGACAGAGAGAGAGAGAGACGAGGAGTGACGTGGAAGACGCAGTCCGGGGTAAGCGGCGTGGGAGTTACGTCACGGAGAAAGCGAAAGACAAGAGGAAGACTTTTTTCACAGGAAAAAAAAAAAAAAAAAAAAGAAAGGAAAGAAAGAAAAAGAAAGAAGGGAAAGAAGAAAGACGAAAAGAGAAAACAAAACAAAGCAAAACCGAAAAAAAAAAAAAAAAACCACTACCCGCCAATCGATTAAATACAGGCCAGACGATGTTGTTCTCCCCAGCTCACACGCGCTGCTCTCCCTTTGATGTGTGTGGCGAGGCAAAGAGGCTCGCTAATCCGCCGGTTAGCGAGGGTTTGGTCAAGGGGAAGGAAAGGGAGCTGTGAGAGGGAGGAGAAGGAGGAGGAGGACGGGAAGGGAGGGAGGGAGGGGGGGAGATGGGAGGGAAGAGGGTAGGGGTGGAAGCGGGAGGGGGAAGGGGGTAGAGGGCAGGGGGGCGCGCGGACAATGTGGACATAGACTGAGGGTGACCCCGCGGCACACAGGATGTGTGGGCACACCTTGTGCACCGGACTGTCTGACCCCTGGGACCGACCTTCTCTCCTCCTAAAGGACGTGTTTGTGTGCCAAGCGGGCACACACACACACACACACACACACACACACACATACAGATGCGCGCGTATGCACATACGCACGCATGTACTCACACGCGCACGGAAAACACACACACACACACACACACACACACACACACACACAGAGCTCGGATTCAAGGATAAAAATAAGACTTCTGTCCTCTCATCACACACGCACACACACACACACACACACACACACACACACACACACACACACACACACTCGCGCACGCGTGACTGCACACAGAGAGAGACATTTATTCTCGCGCCCATGCACGCACACATGCGCACGCACGTACACAAATTGGTGTCAAAAATATTTCTCTTCTCCCCTGGTCACACACGCGCGCGCGCGCGCGCGCGCGCGCATAACACACACACACACACACACACACACACACACACACACACACACACACACACATCGGTGTCTAAATATGCTTGCTCTTCTCCTGTCATTGCACACACACACACACACACACACACACACACACACATACACACACACATCGGTGTCAAGGATCAAACTAAGTCCCGTCCCCTCTCATTTTCGGAACCCGGGTCGACAAAACAGGACTTGACGTCAAAAAGTCTGAAGTGTAAGCCTACTTAGTGATTTCACTGCCGTACTACAAAGATTTATGAACCTCGATCTTTTCCTTCACACACACACACACACACACCACACACCAGACTACTCTTAAACAATTAACTAGAAACGAGCGTGGAGGAAGAGGGCTAATGGGACAGGGAATGGTGGTAAGGAGGGAGTGTGTGTGTGTGTGCGCGCGCACGCACGCGCGCGCGTGTGTGTGTATGTGTGTGTGTGTGTGCGTGAGTGCGTGTATGTGTGTCTGCCTGTCTGTCGTCGGTCGATCGATCTGTTTGTCTGTCTGTCAAATTGTCATTTTTTAAGGGGTGTATGTGTATGTGTGTCTGCCTGTCTGTCTGTCTGTCTGTCATCGGTCGGTCTGTCTGTCTGTCTGTCAAAATTGTCAATTTTAAAGGGGTAACACTGATGTTGCAATGTCTAACACCCAGACAGTGCATCGTGAGTGTTGTTAACCCCTTAAAAACAAATTTGATTGCCCCACCTCCCTCCCTCTTTCTCATTGCCACCTTTTTCCTTCCCCGTCAAGCCTCTTATATAGACAGACATTTGCATATTAATGTGTTAATGATTTCGCGTTTGTTACAATGCGTTCTAGTTCTTTTATTCACATATGCACCAGTAATAATAATGTGGTGTGTGCTGACATTTTCCCTCTGTAACTTTAATGTATACATGTCCACCTTTAACAAGATGGAACACACATACGCAGCTCCCATCGTAACCAACCCTCCCATCCAGAGCGGGACAAAAGGGTGGAGGATTCCATGGTTTATGGATATCCCCTCCCTCCTCCTCCCTCCCCCCCCCCCCCCCCCCCCCCCCCCCCCCCCCCCCCCCCCCCCCCCCCCCCCCCCCCCCCCCCCCCCCCCCCCCCCCCCCCCCCCCCCCCCCCCCCCCCCCCCCCCCCCCCCCCCCCCCCCCCCCCCCCCCCCCCCCCCCCCCCCCCCCCCCCCCCCCCCCCCCCCCCCCCCCCCCCCCCCCCCCCCCCCCCCCCCCCCCCCCCCCCCCCCCCCCCCCCCCCTCCCCATCTTTCTCTCTCCCACCGTCCCACCGTACATTAAAATTTCATCTCGGATCACCATTCCATTTTCTATTGTGAGCATTTCACGACTTTCACTCGTTGAATCCCTTTCCACAAGAAGTTTGAAAGAACAGGGGTTTGTCTATTTTTTTTTTTTAAGTATTATGGAACAATATTTGATTGCGAAAATAGCTGATATTACCGTCTTCAGTTTTTTTATTTCAGATTTATTGTCTAAATAAGTGATTATAACTTCTTTCCAAAAGCCATTTTCTGAGTGTTGAAGTTGTTTTGGTCTGCAGTTCATAATAATAAAAGAAAAATATTTACGTTTTCACGTTTTTACCGAAGGCCTTTTAGGCATAAGAGTCCAGTTTTCGTTTTCGAAGTGAAGAGTTTTTCAAGCCCATTGCATGTGCGAACACATTTAAAATTAAACAAAATATTCACTATTTCCAGGACTTTTCTATTGTAATTGCTGTTATTTCGTCGTTTTCATTTTCATTTTGTTGTTGTTGTTGTTGTTTGTTGTTGTTGTAAAGCTTTCGGTCTGCTGTGTTTTCTCTGCAATTAAGAACGATAATAAGAAACATCGTGTTTATCTGAGACGATTACTTCTGGGGATGCCTGAATCAAGATGTCCTGTTTATAGCCTGGCTGAACCCAAGCCCACTTCTAAAACATTAAAAAAAAAAAAAAAAAAAGAAAAAGCTCAGTTTTGGTTAACATTTGTCCTGTCACATTGATCATCTCTTTAGTATTAAGCAGATGGATTCAACCTATCGGTACTTATACAAAATGGCCTACTTCTGGTCAGCTCAAGCCAAAGCAGTCCAGAACATCTGTCTGTCTGTCTGTCTGTCTGTCTGTCTGTCTCTCTCTCTCTCTCTCTCTCTCTCTCTCTCTCTCTCTCTCTCTCTCTGTGTGTGTGTGTGTGTGTGTGTGTGTGTGTGTGTGTGTGTGTGTGTGTGTGTGTGTGTGTGTGTGAGGGCTGGGTGGAAAAAAGCGTGTGTAATTGCTTATCTCATTACTCTGGATAAATAAATTTCGTTCGTGTGTTCGTTCTCCCCAGCCCCTCTCTCTCTCTCTCTCTCTCTCCTCTCTCTCTCTCTCTCTCTCTCTCCTCTCTCTCTCTCTCTCTCTCTCTGATTTAATCATCTTTTCCAATGTTGATTACTTTACATACCTCCTCTCTCTCTCTTTCTCTCTCTCTCTCTCTCTCTCTCTCTCTCTCTCTCTCTCTCTCTCTCTTTAATCATTTTTCCAATGTTGGTTACTTTAGACATACCCTCTCTCTCTCTCTCTCTCTCTCTCTCTCTCTCTCTCTCCTCTCTCTCTCTCTCTCTCTCGCGCTGATTTAACCATTTTTCCACTGTTAGTTATTCTAGACATAGTGTAGAATAGTATGAAGCAAGTATAATTCATTACGCGATTTATTACCTCCATAACCCAAACTGGCTGCGTCATTTTAATACACTTTACAAAATAAATGTATACCTGAACTGAATACTGACGTGGACTCTGGAAGCAGTAAGGCCTACTTCACACACACACACCAAGAACTCTGGAAAGTAGTAAGGCCTACTTCACACACACACACACACACACCAAAAAAAAAAAAAAAAAAAAAGAAGAAAAAAACGCATCCTTCGGAAAGATACTGAAAGACATTAAACCTGTCGTTCACAAAGATGGTGTGACGTTTTTAAAACACATTTTTTGTCATCAGCGGGAAAAACACCAGCCTACAGAACTATTGAGTGACGTATTTTGCTAAAGTCCTTCGGGTGTATCTTTTTTCTTTTCTTTCTATTGAGTCGTATTTGTTAAAGTCATTGTAAAGTCAGCGTATCCCAGGGGTTAGTGCCTGAGCCATAGTCACAGTTTTTATCTGGTACACCGTGGACAATGCGCATATAATGTGGGGATAAATCTGACAGGTGCGTTTCTCCTACCAAGCACCGGTTTTGCACTGCGTCCATTTTACTCGTGGGTTTTGGTCCGTGTCCACAGATACAGATTAGGCACAAAACGCCATAAATTCCACGTTACACTCAAAGCTCGTGCAACATCTGTTTGAAGACAAGCCCCTGAAAAAAAAAAAGAAAAAAAAGAACAAGAACAAGAACAACACACACAAGATATTGTGGCACAGTCCAGCCTTTGTTGTGTCGTACTACGAAGCTGACCAAATATTGTTCGCTATTTCCTCTTCTTCTTCTCCTTGCTGTCACACACATGCAATGATAAATAGTAGTGCAGACAATGTTAGGTGGGTATGCAAGGTCTGACAAGCGCTTGCGGGCAATGCGCTGGTCAGACATTTGCTTAGTCGTATACTTGAGACCCTTGTTTTAACTCTTTTTATCGTAGTCGTTTATTCAACTGTACATCCTTCGCAGTGTGGTCTCGAATCTTAGCCGACGTGGTATGGCGTATATCGACTGTCCGCACGCAGCGACATTTCTTTGACGAAACTGAAAACTGTTGCTGTCTGTGTTTCAGCCATTAAAACACAGTTCTCTCTGCTCCTATCCCTGTCTGTCTGTCTATTTGTCTAAAATACCCTATTTTCCAGTCGTCTATTGGACTCTTTACTCAAAACTCCTGCCAAGCTAATGGCAATGAAACATAAGAGTCCATCAAGTCATCCACCTCTCCCGATTCTGTTCGCTGTCGGGGTATTTCTCTAATTCCATAACTTCGAATACACTAGATACAAAAGAAATCTTTTTGTAAAGTTTTCATCCGTCCAATGGATTCTAATGGTCTTTGTGGAGTGCTGTTAAATTATCTTCCTTGTTGACCTGTGACGTAAAAAAAAAAACATCCATCCAACAAGAAACTATGTCCATCCATCTGTTAAAAAGGGTCAGCACTGGTCAATAATCATACATCAATCATCATCACTTTTTCTTTATGGAACGCGAAGGTTGTGCACTGTGAAAAAAAAAAAAGTGGAGTGGGGGGGAGGGGAGGGGCGAAAGGGAGTTCGGAGGGACAAGGGGAGGGATGATGGGCAGGGGTGTGTATAAGAGAGAGAGAGAGAGAGAGAGAGAGAGAGAGAGAGAAACTTTTTTTTTTTTTACATTTTGACACAAAAAGTCTTTTGACAAGGGGGAAGGGGGGGTACAGAACAACAACATTTACCTCTTCCTTTCCTTACAAACAAAAAGTACACATTTATTCCCGGTGTGTATCAAATGAAAGGTTAACAAAAACAAATAAAATCGTAACATATCCGTATGTCCTCGCACACAGGAGTAATACAGTAACGTTTGAAAGAGAAAAAAAAATTGTAAGACGGACTCGACCATCTACTAAGTCAAATGATGACATTGTATCTTACTGATCCCCTTCACATACGATGAATGATATCATTCATTCATTTATCTCTTATAATGCATTATCTTAAATTTGACTATCCTTCATCTATCTAATGTTCAATGCTCCCGCGATGAATTTCGCAACTGATTTAATCACAAGTTCGTCATCTGATGATAACACGACAGCGACATCTTGTCTTTCAGCTATATCTAACTGGAAAAAATGAACAATTTGTCCGCACTTCATCATAAGCAGTAGAATGGAGCAGACAGTGTTCTTCATCGTCAATAATGTGTCTACATGCAGGACAATATAGGACTGTTTTATCACCAGTGCTTTTTACTCTGTACACAAATGATTGTTCAGGAAGTGATTCAACTTTGTACATTAAATATTCAGATGACTCAGCACTTGTAGATCTTTCCAACTCTGATTCTGTTTACTTCAAGGAGGTTCAAAGATTTGTGACTGGTGCGATCATAACTATCTTGATCTGAATGTAACAAAAACGAAAGAAATGTTGATTGATTTTAGAAAGAATCCAAAAGCTGTACCACCACTTTTTATCAAAGGTGCTGAAGTAGAACGTGTTGAATCATACAAATATTTAGGAACTTTTATAGATAATAAGCTGAATTTTAAATCCCATGTTGAGTATGTCCACAAAAAATGTCAAACCAGATTATATTGTCTTCGCAAGCTGCGATCATTTCATGTGAATACTGACATTCTTCGGACATTTTATTCATGCTTCTTGGAATCTGTTCTAACTTTCTCATTTATGTGTTGGTATGGTGGGTTGACTGTGAAGAGCAGAAATGTGCTTGAGAAAGTGGTGAACGTGGGAGGAAAAATCGTTGGTGAGAGAGACAAAAAAGTCTGAGTGAGCTATATAGGTGCCGTGTTAGTTGTAAAGCGAAGAAGATTACGTGTGACCAGACCCACGTCCTTGCAAATCAGTATGATGACCTTCTTCAGTCAGGACGAAGATATCGATCGGTTAAATGCAGAAGTGTCAGATTTAAACAAAGTTTTATTCCCCTGTCCATTGATTTCTTGAACCGAGAAGATGTTTAATTGAAATCCAAATTCCTCTATATGAATGTATGTCATATGTGAGAAAATGGGTAATGTGGCTAAATTATTGTTTATTTGCTGTGAATGTGTGTGACCACCACAATTAATTTCTCAAATTGAGATAATAAAGTTTACTTGACTTGACTTGACTTGAAGGTGATCATGTGGATGTTCCACATTCAAACCATCTTTTGTTCGCATTAAAACCTAAAGTTGTTAACCTGAATCTTAGGTAATTTATTCTGTGCCATTTATCTGTTATAACACTGAGAAATTTTTCAGAATGAAAAAAAAAAATTTAAATGAGACAAAACAAGCATATTTTTCTTTACTTTGCATATGTGTCAATTCTGTTTAAAAGAACAAATAAGCCTGTCTTTGAATTCCGCAATGAACTACTGCTCATTTCCTACTTCCGGGATAATCCACACGATTCCAAAACCCTGTTCTGAAAGAACTTTCTGTATCTTATGTGTGTGTGTGTGAGAGAGAGAGAGAGAGAGAGAGAGAGAGAGAGAGAGAGAGAGAGAGAGAGAGAGAGAGAGATTTCCTTTTGCCGAGCTTACTGTGTGTGTGTGTGTGTGTGTGTGTGTGTGTGTGTGTGTGTGTGTGTGTGTGTGTGTGAGAGAGAGAGAGAGAGACACACAGAGAGAGAGAGAGAGACAGTGTGTGTGTGTGTGTGTGTGTGTGTGTGTGTGTGTGTGTGTGTGTGTGTGTGTGTGTGTGTGTGTGCTAGCGTGCGTCCATGCGTGCGTGCGTGCGTGCGTGCGTGCGTGCGTGTGTGTGTGTGTGTGTGTGTGTGTGTGTGTGTGTGTGTGTGTGTGTGTGTGTGTGTGCACGCATGCCGCACCTGTAAGAATTTGTTTAAGTGTTGGATGGAAGGGAAGGGGGTAGGGTTGTAAGTGAAAAGAGAAGGGGCGACAAACAGACAGACAGACAGAACAGGTGTGGGCGCGCGCGCGCGGCGCGTGTCTGTGTGTGCGTGTGTGTGTGTGTGTGTGTGCGTGCGTGCGTGCGTGCGTGCGTGTGTGTGTGTTGTGTGTGTTCTTAACAACCTATCAAACCCTTACCAGCATCCTTTTCTGATTGGCCTGGCTGGAAACACACACACACACACACACACACACACACACACACACACACACATACATACACACACACACGCGCGCCCGCGCGCTCGCGCGCGCACACACACACACACACACACACACACACACACACACACACACACACACACCAAGAACCGCAAATTATTTTCTTCTACCTCACTATGTGTATTCTTACTGGTATCATTCTCTCGTCTCCCATCCTCATTTCACTCGACACCAGCGAATGAATTGGAATAACATATTCATAGACATGATGAAGCTAACACAGCTTATGACAGAAACAAAAGCAAAATAAATAAACAAACAAATAAGTCCGATCCGGGAAACCGCAGACTCCCATCGCGGACAGTCTTCTTCGCTTCAATCAAAACCCCTTCCGAATCAATCGGACATGTCTGGCTCTGTCTCCGAAACAGATAAAATTGAATCTGGTTATTTTCCCGAAGCCTCCTTGCCCCAGTTTGACTTGGTGCTAGTGGAAGGTTTCTTGTCAAGTTTGTTGCCATGGAGTGCACTGCCTTGCCTAGGTGCCGTCCCCATGGTCCAGAGGTCGGCGTGCCACGACTCTCCAAGCTTTCCGGCCTTGCGTCATACGTAGGCAGTCTGCCCGATTCCTCCTCGTCCATTCTTTGATATCATCTGTCCAATGTCTTCTTTGACGTCCTTTTGCTCTCTTGCCCCCAGCGATATGTCCAAAGCATGCAAGCTTTGTTGATCTTATTTGCTGCATTAGTTCTCTTTGCACACCTGGTCTTTTCAGCACCTCTGTATTGGTCACTTTGTCTTCCCAACTTTTTCTGCCCAAACGTCGGAATATCGACATTTCGAATGCTGCTGTTTTCTTTTCCGTGTCTTTGCACATAGTCCACGCCATTCAGTGACTGAATGAGTGATACATCTCCCCTATCCCCCACCCCCAAACTTGTGTGTGTTCTTTTGCTCACTGGATCTGTGTTGTAATTCAGACCCGTGCAGAAAAATTTAACTGATTCTTCCTTGAGCCACGTGATATATTTCCATCACCCTTTTTAAAATCGGTTGGGGTAGTTTGTATGTAATCTACCCGACAGACAGACAGACATACAGACAAGCAAACAGGCGCAGGCGAGAAACATACCCTCTTCAGCGATGTTACGCCGAGTAGCAAAGTGAGTAACAAACTCTCAAGTAACGAGCATCGATCTATCCTGATCTTTTTTTTTTTTGGGGGGGGGGGGGGGGGGGGGGGGGGGGGGGGGGGGGGGGGGGGGGGGGGGGGGGAGGGGGGGGGGGGAGAGGGAGGGGAGGGGGGCTGGAGAACAAAGCAAGAAAAGAAATGGGAACAAGTGCATAATCCAGGAGAAAAAAAGAAAACACAGGCCGAGGTGAGCAAGCCCTCACGATGCAAGTGAGGTAACGGGTATTCTTAAGGAGGGGTGAGAGAGAACGGAGTGCGGGGGGGAAGAGGGGGAGGAGGAGGAAAGACGGGATTGAAAAAAACAAAATCAAAGCGTTAATATTACGTTGAGGTTCGCTACTTTTAGTGTTGCCTGCGTTCATTCGACGGCTCAGTGTTTCAGTGTTTATTTTTATGTTCTCACCTCCACCTGCAATGATCATACTCTGAAAGTTAGTTGCAATGAGATGTGACTACAGCCAGAAATTTAAACAAATCTTGAAAGGTATTTGGAAAACTCTGCCGGATAACATGGACAAACGAATTACAAGACAAAGCACAACGTGTTTGACCTCTTAGGTCTTCTTCAAGCAAGACAAACAACACTCAGGGCAACGAAAATGAAGAATGGGCAATCACTTTCCTTGTCTCGTTCTTCATTTTCGTTGTCCTGACTGTTGTTTATCTTGCCTGAAGAAGACCAAGAGGTCAAAACGTGTCGTGTTTTGTGCTATAATTTGTTTGTCTATGTTATCTGGTGGATTTTTTTAACACCTTTTAAAATTTGTACTCCGAAAGCTAAAATAAATCCAGTCACCTGACAACTGCACTACAAAGACACAACCACACCTGTCTGAAGAAAAAGTGAATCTACATGAGCAGTAAAATGTCAAAAAAGTGAGTCACTTTTATGGGGGGTAAGCTAAACAGAACTGTAAAACATATATACCAGCGAACAAAATAGTAGCTGCTATAAATGTAGCATTATTGCTAGACGTTAGCCCGTTTGGAAAACCTATAGACCGGAGAGCGCTCGTCGAAATTCTTCACTGAATGTGGCTTGTGATCTGCATCCGCACCAAAGTTTCTAAGTTAGTGTATATAAAGTACAGGTAACAAGCATCATTTTGTCTCATTGAAATCCATTGGATTGTTTCTTGAGGATTTTACGAAAATATCGACAATGCCCTGCTTCAAAATGTCAAACACAGAAGAAAAAAAAAAAATTGGTGGATCTGCCTTCGCATCGGATCTGTACCAAATTCATTCAATTCGTCTTGGGCCACATTTCACCTTTCTATAAACTGGGGCTAAAATCTATTTCGTTGATTTTGCTTAATTTCACAGACAGCCGGACAAAGTTTAACTGAAATCGGATTCGTTGATTTTGTGTAATTTTGCGAAGAGTCGGACAACACTGGCTGAAATCGGTTTTGTATAATGTAGATCACTTTGCGGACAGCCGGGCAAAGTTTGACTCAATTCGGTTTTTAATTTTCTGACAGTTGGGCAAAGCTTTTTTCGCTGAAATCGCTTTTGGATATGTTGTTAGTTCAGCTAACAGCCCGACAACGTTTGGCTAAAATCTTTTTCGTACATTTTGTTTAATTTTGCCGACAGTCGGAGAAAGTTTGCCTGAAATTGGTTTTGCAGATTTTGTTTGATTTAGCTGACGGCCAGATAAAGTTTGGCTAAAATCGGTTTCATTGATTGAGTTTAATTTTGCTGACAGCCGGACAGAGTTTGGGTAAAGTTAGTTTTGTAGATTTTGTTTAATTATCTGACAGGCGGACAAACTTTGACAAAATCGGTTCCGTACGTTTTGCTTAATTTAACTGATGGCCGAACAAACTTTAGCTAAAACTAGTTTTGTAGGTTTTGTTTAATTTCGCGGACCGCCGGACGAATTTTGAGTACGATTTGTATAGATATTGCTTAGTTTTTACGGACAGCCGGACAAACTTTGACTAAAATCGATTTTTACAGATTTTGCTTATTTTCTGACAACCGGACAAACTTCGACTAAAATCGATTTTTACAGATTTTGCTTAATTTTCTGATAGGCAGACAAAGTTGGACTACAATTTGTTTTGTCGATTTTGCTTAATTTTCTGACTCCGGACAAAGTGATTTCGCTGAAGTCGGTTTTGCACATTTTGCTTTATTTTGATGACAGCCGGACAAAGTTTGGCTGGAATTCGATTTTGCAGATATTGCTTAATTTGCTGACTGCGACAAAATTTGGCTAGGATCAGTTTTGTAGGTTTCGTTTAATTTTGCTGACAGTTGGTCAAAGTTGGACTAAGAATCGGTTTTGTAGGCTTTGCTGCATTTCGCTGACAGCCGGACAAACTAACACACACAGGTGAGAACCTAACCTTCTTCTTGGCTTGCCACTGAAGCTTATTTTAGAACTGTATCGTTCAACCTTGAACCGGAGAACACTAAACTTGACCCTTCTTGCCAAGACGAGGACGTAGTCATGTGGTTGTGTGTCTTGCTGGGGGGTGCGTGCCGGGTCCTTGGAAGACACTTTGTGTGGGAAGGGTGTGTTGGTCAGGTCAGTTTGTGGCTTTCGGCAAACTCTAGAAGCTGCAGTCCCCCTGCAAGGGTCTCTCCTGTCCCAAAGCGTCCCCCCGCTGATCATATGCTTCCGGTCCTATTTTGGTCTCCCTCCCTTCCTCCCCATCTCCCAACATTACGAGAAAGTTGCTTTCTTTGTTTGCTCTCTTCTTTCTCTCTCTCTCTCTCTCTCTCTCTCTCTCTCTCTCTCTCTCTCTCTCTCTCTCTCTCTCTCTCTCTCTCTCTCTCTTTGTCTTCTTCTTCTTTTACGATTGTCTTGGCAGGGTTGTCCAGCTTCTCGTAGAATGGTTCAACTGCTTCAGCGTCGTGGATTTGTACTGGAATGTGTACATGAATGATGCCGAGGCGTTCCATGAGTGTGCACAGGTACAACTGGTAAGAATTCCACTGGATATGAGTGTGTCGTTGATGACAGAGTTCATTCTCGCTTAACACTGGTACCTATTCTCCTTGTCTGCTTTGTCATGTCATTTCTGTTAGGCAATACGGCACTGTAAGCAGCATTCGTTCGGAGTTACGGGTGTGTACTTATTTCATCGTGGAAGCAAGAGTTACCCTTCTTGTTGATTGTTTACTGTTTACTGTTCCCTACCTCATTTAAAATTTCTCTTTCATACCAAATAAACCCGGGTGACCTGTATTTGTGTCTGTTCGTCCGTGTGTTTGACTATATTCAGAATTTAAAAAAGCTGTGCCTGTCTTAAATAAACGTTAATTTGTGTTCGTTCATTTTCTCCGGGTGCTCAGTGTACATCGGTCGGATACAGGGTATGCAGACAAGCTTGGAAGACCTTTGTAGGGGATGCCTCCTCCTTGTTTGTTCTGTGTGCTTCGTGCTGTCAGTTCTGCCAGGCGATTCGGTGTCGTAAGCAGCATTCGTTCGGAGTTATGGGCGTGTACTTTATTTCATCATGGGAGCACGAGTTACCCGACTTGTTCGTTATTTATCGAAAGCCACTTCAGGAGGTGTTGGGAGGCATGCATGGGGATTGTATAGCGATGGCCCGGGAATCTCATGGCCGACTGGTTTCTTCAGATCCTTTCCATGGCACAGTGGTAGATTCTAGGATGTCCCACATGTCTCTGAGAAGCTCTTTGGTAAGCTCCTCCGTGTGTAAAGCGTGCAAACGTTTCGTGCCTCCTCTGCTGTGTGTTCTTGCACAGTCTAAAGGCTGAGGTCCCAGTAACATTCCCTTTTACTTCCACCCGCCGCACTGTCATGGGAAAAAAAACACACTCTTAGTAATGCATGTCTCAATCTTCCATTACGTTGCTTTATGATTTGTGTGTCCATTGTAACATTTCAGTTAATCAGAGGAAATGTTGGGCGTAACCAGTCTCCTCTTCAAGACTCCAACACCGAAAGAAGCGAGAGAAATTCACCCCCTGGAGGAATCGAACCTGGAACCCTAGATGTTTCACGTTCTCGACAAGGCGCTTTCTGTAAAAATGTTTTGTCTCTCGGACAAACCCACTGCTGTGCAGCTATAGTCGTTGAAGTGGTGAAGTAACGGGAGGGGAGGGGGATATTTCATCATCCCTCCATGGCTGTAACTCAGCGTCATGCGTTTGAAATTTG
This sequence comes from Conus betulinus, assembly GCA_016801955.1. Lineage (NCBI taxonomy): Eukaryota > Metazoa > Mollusca > Gastropoda > Neogastropoda > Conidae > Conus > Conus betulinus. Next base: position 209,232 of record JADBJO010000029.1, on the reverse strand, counting down.
GCAACTGTCAAGTCTTCGGGGATGGAGATGGGGGAATACTGAGAGAGAGAGAGAGAGAGAGAGAGAGAGAGAGAGAGAGAGAGAGAGAGAGAGAGAGAGATGGACAGACATATAGATAGACAGACAGACAGACAGACAAAAATAGAAAGATAGACAGACAGACAAACAGATAGATTGACAGATATGTAGACAGTTAAACATACAGACAGACAAACAGGCAGACAGACTAACACGAGGCAGCAGCATCTGACAAAAGCAGGTTCGAACCTGATCTCGCTGGTTCCGTCACCGTGCAAATGTTCACCCTTCCCCTGCCTCCGCCCCCCCCCCACCCCCACCCCCCCCCTCACCCACTCCCCTCCCACCCCCCCACCCCACCTGGCCTTTTCCCCTACCCCACCCTCACCCTTTTCCCCCCTCCAACCCCAACCCGCGTTGCTGTGCTTCTTTCTGTCACTTGTATGAAGGAAAGAAAAGAAAGGACATAAGCACTGAGCAAACTTAAGGTCATTTTTTTTTTCTTTCATACAGATGAAATGTTATGTCAGGAAGCTGAAGGATGGGATGCGGCAGGTGTTTATTTATGTCAAAATCCTGGACGCACGTGTGCTTCCAAAGAAGA
>JADBJO010000029.1:193610-203610 GCA_016801955.1 Conus betulinus | reverse complement strand
TCCGCCCCTTCCGGCCAGGCTCGCACTCGTCTCTCATCATTGAGGCGACAGTCCTGGAGGACATGTGCTGGAGTCTGGTCGGCTTGCCCACAGGGGGACACAGGGCTGAGTCTGCGGCTCCTATCCTCTTGAGGTTTCCTCTCCAGTGTGTGCCTCAGAGCCTTGGTCCGTTTTGATCCAATCAGCTCTGAAGGTACCACGTAGGTGTGACTTAACTTCCTCATATGTGGTAGTAGGAGCTGGCTGGGGGAGCTGGCTTCCGGCTTTCGCTAATCGGCGCATGCTCGTTTACAGGAAGACCAACATGGGCGGGGACCCACTGGAGGGTAATTGGAGCTTTGGGGGTTAAAATGGCAAGGGAGGCCTTAAGGGATTGGATCAGAGGGTGAGGATCGGGGGGGGAGTCGAGGGCCTGGAATCAGTGAAGATGGCGATGCTGCTGGTGAGGGATCTTCCACAGGAGGAGAGGAAGTCTGCAACTTTTTGATGGCTAGGACTTCAGCTCTGAAGTTGGTACAGAGCTTTCCTCCAGGGACCGCAATGTTCCTGCAGTCTCCATCAGGAAATCTGATATGGCTTCCACTGCCTCCATCGTGTGTGGCTTCCTCAGCTGATCCGTCTGTGTAGACATGGGTCCAGGAGCTGGGAGTATGTGTATCTTCAGTCATGACCTGAGCTAGAACTTTGAGAACTGGAGGTGGCTGATTTCTGTTGGTGATTCCGGGAACAACGAGACTGATGTAGGTCTCCATCTCTTAGTCAAGCTTCCAGTCAGGTATGACGAGATCTTGGCAGGCAGTATCTTCTGTTTGAAGGATGTCAGTATGCTGGCCTCTCGAGGCCTTGCACTGGTGGTTGGGGCTCTGACGTTTAAGGCTATTCTTGGTGGGCTGTAAGAGTCTTTGATGGAGGGGGTGCGAGGGAAGACAACATAGTTTTTCACCTTGCATCAAGGCGTTTAGGTCGCGTCTTCTCTCCCCAGCGGCTCAAGGTTGGCAGTCTTCTCCTGTTGGCAGTCGCCTGGTAATGTCTTTTCCTGGAGCCTCAATTTGACATGCTCATTGGCCGTGGAGAGACAGAGAGAGAGAGAGAGAGAGTGTGTGGGTGGTCTTGGTGGAGTTCAGTTTTTGGCCCCAGGCGTCTGTCCATGCGGCGATGCTGTTGACAGCTTCCTGCATTCTGTAGGTGGCTGTGCTGGTGTGTTTGGAAGATGTCCACACTGCCAGATCGTCTGCGTGTAGACTGTCGGGGGTATGCTTGAGGATGCTGTCTCTAATGTCATTGATGAACACCAGAAGCAGTGTTGGGGAGAGCACACCACCCTGGGGGACACACCCTCTCTCAGCTTGTCCTTCCTGCTGTGGAAGCCGTCCAGTTAGACCCTTGCAGTTCTGCAGAAAAGGTAGTGATGGATCCACTTATACATGTTATCACGCACTCCGGCTCGAAGAAGTTTCAGTATGAATCCCCGTTTTCAGTGCTTTATCAAAAGCTTGAGACAAATCGAAGAAAACAGCAAGGGTTTTCCTTTCTCCTGAAAGGAGTTCTCAGTGTCCTGGACTAGAAGGGTGAGTTGATCTTCTGTGTTGCGGAATTTCCTGTGGCTGGTTTGGGTGGAAGAGAGGATGTAACGTGCTTCTAGGGGAGTGGGTAAGTCGGCGGTTCCAACTGCTTGCCTACAGTGTTTAGAAGGCTGATGGGGGTAGTAGCTGCTAGGGCCTTTTTTGTTTTTTTCCCCTTCCTCAGGATTGGGATGATCACGGCTTCCTTCCAGATTGGGGGCACGGCTCATCTTCTCCAGCTTTGGTTGAAGATCTGAAGCTCGGACTTGTCTCGAAACAGGGCCAAGGTGCTTCAGCATGTCACCAGTAACGCCATCAGGCCCGGGGGGCTTTCTTTGACTTCAGCTTGCTGATGCTTTGCTTGAATTCCATTTTTAGGGCATCCTTCATGCAGCTGTCGTCTGCTCCGGTTGGGTCTGAGAGCAAGAGATGAGTTTTTTTTTCTTCACGAACCTGCTTGATGCACTCTCTGGGCATGTGGAGTGTACGGACTTCTCTGCACAGCTCTGCAAAGTGTTGGCTACTGCTTTTCCTGTCTTGAGCTGTTGGTTCTGGTCTATGATGTTTTTCCTCTGCTTGGGTTGTCTTCGTTCAGATTTTTGGCCATCTTCCATAGACCATACATGTCTGTTTCCATACTCATGGAAGCGGTCTTTTCATGCCAGCTCTGACGGGCTGTTTGCAGTTTTTTTCCTCGAGAACAGGGTTTTGGCTTTACTATGGGCTTCTCCATTTTCATCGGTGGGGGAGCTTTCCATCTTGTCCCTGGCTTGGTTCAGGGTCTTGTGCAGGGCGTCAAGCTCAGATGTCCAGTAGGGCTTGTAGTTTTTGCGCCTGCCTCTGGGGATGGCTGCATGTGCTGCTTCCAGCACTATTTTCCTGAAATTTCTAGCATTTTTGCTGACATCGTGGTGTGACAAAACCAGCGAGGATGTTCCGCACCGTTGTTCAAAAAGACAGTGGACTCTTCAGCTCTGAATCTTTGGATTTACTCTTGATGTCATTTTCCTGTGCATCTACAGATGTTGCTTGCAGCTCCTGAAGTCTCAAAAACATTCCTATCTTGGTCTTTCAGGTTGCTTCGCTATTGATTGAAAAGCTATAGTGAATGAGGTATTTCAGACCAGTGCTCAAATTAAGCTACAACCCATATTCTTTTCCCAACCCCTGCTCGCGCTCTCTCTCTCTCTCTCTCTCTCTCTCTCTCACACACACACACACACACACACACACATGCATGCACGCACACACGCAAGCACACACACACACACTTCAACGCTGTGGCAGCCCTGATATGGCCCTTTGTGGTCGACTGGGCTATAAGCAACATTACCTTACCATAACTTACACACACACACAAACACACACAAATGCACACAGAGAGAGAGAGAGAGAGAGAGAGAGAGAGAGAGAGAGAGAGAGAGAGAGAGAGAGAGCTGCCTTTAGAGCAGCCCTGTACCACCCTTGGAGGCCTGCGCTGTGTTGACGATGGGTACAGGCACGCGCAGGACGCTCCATTAAGATATCAAGGGACATAACTGCTCCTGAACAGAGGTAAATCAGACTACAGGATGCAACTCATAACAGCCTTTAAAGTAGCATCCCCATGGGTGTACCAGCCCGTATTTCATGACTGCAGAACCCACCGGCGAAAAACACCACCCTCCAGCTGTCGAGCACACCCCACAGACCCAACCACCCCTGCCCACGGACAGATGAAGACAGTGCCACTCCAGACACAGCCAAGCTTTCGCGCCATACGGTCTTATGTGCCCTCAAGAGAGAATCCAAAGTTGTAGTCTTTCCCACTGTCAACAGGACTTTCCCTGTGGTCAGTGGGTCTTTCCTCACCGTCACTGAACCTTTCTCCAGGGTAGATGACATCGAGGGGGACACTACATAATATCAATCAAGTGATCTGCGATCGGTTTCAGTTTCAGTGCAGCTCAGCTGACCAATGACACAATATCCTCTCAGGTCTGTGTGTGACTGGCTTTGATCAAAAATGAAATACTTTTGATATGCTGCATAAAGTGATCCCAGACTTGTGATAATTATCTCAAATGAACATTCCTTTCACCGAACTGCTCTCTTACTCCATCATCCTTTTACGCACTCTGATGTCACTCTGGTTTACTTTATTTTCACAATTTTGCATGGGTTAACCTTTTCATCATTGCCTTTCTATTATTGTTGAGCAACTTCAACATTAACATGTCTTCATGCGTGTGTGTGTGTGTGTGTGTGTGTGTGTGTGTGTGTGTGTGTGTGTGTTTGTGTGCATGCATGTGTGTGTGCGTGTGTGTGTGTGCGTTTTTGTGTGCGTGCATGTGTGTGTGTGTGTAAGACAGAGAGAGAGAAAAAACAGGCAGACATACTGACAAAGAAAATACATGTTTGTGTGAATACAGATATACATGGAGTCAGAGGGAATGGGTGAAAAAACCAAAAAGGCAGTTCTCCCTTCAAAATGAGTTTGCACTTTATTACATCTCAAACCTGTTACACTGTTAGTCACACCATATTCAGATCTCAGCTTGTCAAACATTTCTCCTCACACCTGCATATATTAATTCCAATATTCTATACATGTCATCATGCCAAATGCAAAAACAAAACTGTAACAATGCAAATGATTTTTTTTTCCCTCAAAATGTAACAGTTTAGACCATTGTTCTTATAGTATTACCTTAATAGTTAATTTCCTGCTGAAGTAACACAAATAAACATTAAAATTATTGAATTACATGCATGATCTGTACTTTTTGTGCACTAAGGCTTTGTCTAACTTGTGATCGTCAAAATATAGTGTACTTTTCACTAATATAGACTAAAATCTACAAGTCTGATGCTCAGAGATAACTGATTAAAACGTGCTTGATCCCTGTTCATAATTTGTCAACGAAAATGTGACTAAAGAAATAGCCTTAGTTTCTGTAAGTCAGTCCTAAATCTGAGTCACATTTAGTCAAACGTGTTCGTAACACCCATAAACCAGACCAGAATCATAAAAATCTACTTATCTTCAGTTCACAAAGAACACTAAAATATGACTATAACATGTTGTTCACAGATATATATCCCTGCACGGATGAACTGAACGCACATGCATACTCATGTGCACACACACAGACATTACTTCCCCAATCCACAAAAAAAAAAATCACCTTTTCTGAACCCCCACAACATCTCTACACAAATCTCTACGATCCATAGACTACCATGCCCATTCTTTTACACAGTTATGATCCTCGCCATGACAGAGTCCAATGTATTGCCTCTCGTAAAAATTTTTTTTCTCTTTTATTTTTCCTGTCCCATCTTCTGTGCCACCTCAGTGGCATTGCACCCACACCACCCATTCAAAAACCCCTTCCACAGTCGCAGCCCGGCCAGGCCTGCCGCAGCCCTGGCACCAGCAATCCACAGGGAACAATCTGTGTCAAGCCGTCAACAGGCAACCCACTGAAGGAGACACTGCACTGCTGCCGAGTCATTTTGGTGGTGTTCAGTGGCACCTGTTCTAATCTAACATATGCAGGACACCAACTACTAAGCCCCTACTGACAACAATAATTGTTTAGTCGTGAAGCCAGCGTGAGTGACCTCTCCCTCCAGAGAACGCCACCACATCTGTCCAAAGACAGCCCCCATGGACTCGCCAATACCGGTGATCCTGATGAAATCAAACCAAGGTCACTGTAGAGTGGTCATCGAAACTGAGGTCACCATGAGTGCAGGACATGAAGGGCCACAGAATTTGAGACTTTTTTATGCTGATCAATGAGAATGAGGATGAGACTGCATGACAGGGCTGTACGCTTACTTTCACAATATATCCCAGCATCAACCAGGCCTGAGAAATACAGACACCTGCAGCGTTGGTCAGAACGTATGACCAACACTCTCAGATGCACACCCATTAAGTGGATGAAACTCAACTGTGTGGTCCTAGCCTTCCCAATTGAGCCTGTAGCAAATTCAACGCTGGGTAGGAGCCAGTTGGGGCAGAAAAGTCCCACATGACTTGATGGGAATCGAACCCACAACCTCCCAGCCAGGAGTCCGTGACCTAACCACTTCACCATGCCAGCTGGTGCCTTTTTTGTAATTCAATTTCCAGGTTTCAGATGTCACCAAAGTGAGCTTCCAGAGAAAATGTTCAGTGCAGTTTGTAGAATTCAGGCCTCCATAGTCATTATAGAGGATTATTTCCCTTTAGCTGCAAAGTTCAATGTGAACAAAAACTGTAAAGCTTAGGGGGTAGTAGAGCTTAGGAAAAGTGACATTTCTCTCTTGTTTTGCTGTCCTGTTCTCCAACATCTCAGAAAGAAAGGAATTCATCCTGAATATCGCAACAACCCATGTGACTTTCAATGAAATCTTCTGATTCTAGAAACTAATCCACCCTTTCACACTCAATGACATCCAGAAGATAAGTGATTGCTCGTTCTTTGTTTTCATTGTCCTGAATGTTGTTTGTCCTGTCTGAAAAAGATCTAAGAGGTCGAAATGCATCATGTTCTGTCTTGTAATTTTTTTCCCCTTTGCCTGGCAGATTAATTATAATCTTCTTTAAAAAAATCCTTAACAAAGCTCTGGGAGAAAAAAAAAAACTGTGCAACCTGTCTATAGTTGTTTAGTTCTTTCATTATTTACTCTCCATTTAATTCTGAAGTTTGATATAGTGTTCAGATAATGGTTGCTAGTACTTACTATATATGTCATACCCTTCACTAAGGGCCTTGAGCCTGTGTTAAATATATACATTTGACTTTGTATTATTTGATTACTCACATCATGTATAATGTGTTCAAAGCTTCAAATCATAAAGGAGGGTGACATTTCAAGGCTAGTGTTAAGAAATAGAATGAAGTGACAACTGTGATTCACCAACTCCTGTTTTATGCATTTTCTTTTTTCTTTTGCTTTAAGACTGATGTAAGGACAAATGCCATCTCATTATTCAGATAAATGCTCTCACACACAAACATGTGGTCTTAAACTAATGGCAGTGAACAGAGGCTTCAATGACTTATATAACATCAAATTTGTATGAATTACATTCACACAGCAGAGCAAGAGTATTCAAATAAAACGCACAAAAATCGACACAGACAATACTCAAATGCGATTACAAAGAAGGTGTTCAATCAACCGTTTACAACTGAAAAATTGTGAGAAGCCATCTTATTTACAGCTTGCTGCTCATTAAACAGGTTTTGAACGTTAATGAGTGTTATGATACCACATCATACAGTCTATTCTTCTATATAACTGTAGATGTTTCTTCTGTGCTAGTATATTCAAAACTAAATGCTGAACAGATCTGGTAATAACTTTTTTAATGTAAAACAGAATGCATACGAGTCAGTCTGAAAATGATTCCAAACTGATCACAACCAACATGCTTAAGAAAACATGCTCTTACAAATAATATTATACACTGTCACATAAAGGCATGCATACAACATGTGTCAATTCTAATGGACGCATTGTAAATGCTGCTGCCATGCAGAAATTCACAAAGATGACACAAAAAAGAACTTTGAAAATGAATAAACTAAGTGTATGAAACAAATTAAACATCTTCAGCATGTGCACACACTTTTTTTTGCACACAAATACAGTTCACACACACACAGATGCATACATGAGGTATGCATGTACACTGCACCTCAAAATACACACACACACACACAAGCTCACGAGACCTCTCGTGTTCAATATCAATAATTAGACTGAACAGATTTGGTGTTTTCGGTTACACATTTTTCAAGCAGTCTTTCGCAGATGACATGGCAATTAATTCTTAACACTTTCACTAAGGCATGTCTATTTAAAAAATCCACCATGTTCTCAGTCAAACTGAAGAAATAATGACAATTACAAAACTTAACTGCCAGTCAGCCAAACCCACTGAAAGATAAAGAATACACCAAACATTAAACACACAATTTTTTTTTTTCTTTTCTGACACACACATCCACAGTACAGAACAAACTTTTTCTCAGTCACACAGTACAAAGAAAAAACGCATGCATTATGTTCTTCAGAGAAAAACACCAATTAACAAAACACATAGCAGAGAAACAAATATTCTACATGCAGCAAATTCTCTGAAATGAACAATAAGGAAACAATACTGGTCTGAACGGTGCACTTTAAAAGTCAGTAAACCACACCAGTCACACACTCAGTCTCTTGAAGCAAAGCTCTCCCACCCTGGAGCATGACAGAGCTCCCTGGTGAAGTCAGGACATGGGTATGATGCATCCAGCTATGAAGTCATAGATCTCAGGATCCATTGCCAACAGCACTGATATGAACACCCACCTCATCCTTCAGATGTGTCTCCTCTTTAGCCTACATCCTTCTCACTTGTTCCCTTAAATCCAGGCCCTACAGTTCAAACTTGTCCCCTCTCCAGCCCCTATACTTCAAACTTGTCCCCTCTCCAGCCCCTAACCTCCAGAACGGTCCTCTCTCAGGGTCCCCTATCCTTCAAGTCTTTCCCTTCTACAGCCCAGATTGTTCAAATTTAACCCCTCTCCAGACCCCCATCTTCCAAACTTATCCCATCTTAACCCCCTATTCTTCAAACTTGTCCCCTCTGACTCCTACGCATATAATGTAAACTTGTCCTCTCTCTAGCCACTATCCGTCAAATCTGTCCTAACAGATTTCCACCCCTTGCTTTCCAGTCTGTCTCCTCTACAACTCCAGTTAGGAATTAATCATGGCTCTGTGTGCTGGACCTCAGTAAAATACGGTGAAGTTCCCCACACACTGAAAACCAGACCAACATTGCAAAAGAGAATTTCACCTAAATAAAACATTTCCACTAATGCCGCAACAGTAAATCATGCTTTGCATTGGACATGTCTGCATGTAGAGCATGTGAAGATCCTGTACAAGAAACAATGTTCCCAGTTGTTGTTGTTGTTGTTTGTTGTTGTTATTGTTGTTGTTGTTTGTTGTACCCTGCTAAAAGACTCCAGGGATCATCCGAGCAGCCGAAGTACTTTAACACTATGTACGAATGCATCAGCTATGGATGAGAACATTACATGTGTGACTGTTTTTGATTACCCTGCCACATGGGCAGCCACACTCTGACTTTAAGGGATTTTGGAGACTGATAATGTTATTTCTAGGAGCTTGTCACTACTGAAGACAATCCCCGCATAACTATTTTTATGTAAAAAAAAAAAATAGATACTGCCACATGTCCTTTAACAATCATTGCTAGCTATTGAACACTAGCGTTCCAAAGTTTGATCATTACATCATCTGAAATTAGCCCTCTGGGCCAATATCAAAATGCAGTATCATACCCTGCATTTCCGTATCTGTTTCCACAAACATGTTCAGTAACTAGTAACCTGCAAAACTGGTCTGTTCTTTACTCAAATCTAACACCAATCACACTGTCCTTTCTTTTCCCAGATTCATTAGGAAACTGATGAACTTTTCTTTAACACGCAAACCACAAAAAGCAAACAAAACAAACACACATACAGAATCCACATTAACTACCAAAGTAACACTGTCATTCTTTGGCAGAAAAGATCAGTCACATCCAATCCTATCATGTTTGATGATACAGAGACATCAGCCATGAACCAAGTTCTTTTTGTCGTAAGTGTGGATGTGCATAAATCAGCAAAGAAAAGAATTTCTTTGTCTCCATTCAAAGTGCATTTTCATCACAATGAAACACAAAAGCCAGCAAAATTCCCAAGTCCCAGACCCAAACAAAGAGACAATGCACAAACAATTGATATGCTTCTCTGACTATCAATGAGCAAATGCCAAAATAACTGACATAATCCTCTGACTATCCAACATGGACTCTTATTCAACACAGATCTGGTGAAAATCTCCACAGAGCCTGTGCTTTAAGGAGCAGCCAGGATCAGAACTTAGCATGAATGTGCAAGTCATGTTATAATTCTTTATGTATGAGGAAAAAAAGGGATGTCATTGACTCACATCATTACTAGACATGAATGCTGCTGTTCAACAACTTACCTATGCTATCATTTTGATCTGTAACTAATGAGTATCAAAATTAAATAAACAGCTGATTGTTCATGTTTTTTTTTTTTTTTTTTTTTTTATAATGGTTCCACTTTCCTTCAGGTTTGCCAGTGATTTTTCCAACACAAAAACTGAGCACAAAAAAAAAACCCTCAACAACTTTCAAAGTAAAACTATCAATTTTTTCAAATAATATTCAAAGTTAACAGTTAAACAGAAGTACATGTTTTAACAGGAGCAAAATGTTTAAAAAAAAAAAAAAAACCTGGCTGTGTCATCAAAAACTTCATTTCACAAAATTCTCACACATGTTGACTGTGTAACTTCCCCTCGGGCTCCTGCTCCCAAACTACAGACAGCAATATCCATTTTTACTCAAAGTTAGAGAAAAAAAA